>JANBTS010000073.1:0-55848 GCA_027578955.1 Coemansia sp. RSA 1250
GACTATCGGCCGGTGCTGCGTCAGCCATTTGCTAAATGTGAATTCTAATTAGTATTTATTTCCGCGTATCTTTATTTGCTTAAGCATCTCGCTGAATCCATTATAATAATCGCATCCATCCCTCATACGTACATAGAATTTATAGTATTATCCGAAAATTGGAAGAAAAAAAAAAAAGAAGGATTCGAATCCTCCCTCGACTGATCACAAAAACTAAAAGATCGAGATTGCTCGTAATTTAATCCCCTTTTTCTCTTTTTGCTATGGCGTTTAGTTACGACTTTAGATATGACGATAATTTGTTTGAAACCGACACATCTCTTAAGCAAATCGAAGTAGAAGATAGCATTGCCCGGATATATGCTAAGCATATTAGGCAGGGAACACTGCAAGCCGGGCTATTACGCAGCACACACGAGCAGTTTATTCGCGACTCCATTCATGGACTTTCTAGCGGGTTTACAGTTCTAGACGCCTCACAGCCTTGGTTGGCCTTTTGGTGCCTCAATTCGCTGGATATTTTGGGCTGTGATGTTAGCGAGTTTGAGCAGCAGGCCTTGGATACCATGGTTCCTCATGAAAGTGGTGGATTCTGTGGTGGGTTCAAGCAGCTGCCGCATATGGCAGGCACCTACGCGTCTATCATGGCCCTGGTACTGGTTGGCACCAAGCGGGCCTTTGATCTTGTCGACCGTAAAGCCACCTACCGCTGGCTAATGTCTATGAAGCAGGCGGATGGGTCGTTTGCTATGCATTTGGACGGCGAGGTGGATGTGCGAGGAGTGTACTGCGCAATGGTCATTGCTTCGGTGTTGAATATTATGACACCTGAGCTGGTAGCTGGGTCGGCGGAGTTTATAGTGCGCTGCCAGACCTGTGAGGGCGGCATTGGGCCGTACCCTGGAGTGGAAGCACATGGTGGCTACACGTTATGTGGGCTGGCTGCCTTGGATATCCTAAACAAGACTCAGTTGCTGGACCTCCAGAGGCTCGCTAGATGGATAAGCTCCAGACAGCTGGCATTCGAGGGGGGATTCAATGGGAGAACCAACAAACTGGTCGACGGCTGCTATTCATACTGGATGGGCGGAGCATGTTCTATTTTACAAAAGGCGCTAAAACAGGACTGGCTGTATGAGCCGGCTGCCTTGCAGAGATACGTGTTGGTTTGCTGCCAGGACAAAAAGCTAGGTGGATTGCTGGATAAGCCGGGCAAATCGGCAGATTTGTACCATACCATGTATTGCTTGCTTGGCTTATCATTATCGCAAAACGGCACCGCTGGTTTGAAGCCGGTAGATCCTGTTTATGGCATTTCTACAGCACCACTGGAAAAGGCTTTTAATTATTTTTATTCTTTAACAGATGATAAATAAAACTTAGGGTAGTGGTGGAGCTGGTGGAGGACCAGAATGAGATGGTGTTGACAGCGGTGGTTCTGGAATTTGTGGAGCTGGTGGGGTTGGCATTGACGGTGGGGCTGGAGCTGGCACTGATGGCGCAGGCGGTACTGGCATTGAAGGCGGTGCAGTATGTGTTGGCGAAGAACGAGTATATACTACAGCAGACTGTGCTGGTGGAGTCGTAACATACTCTACGCTCCGTGGGCTAACATCAACCGACTGAACGCCATTAGTTACATGCAATGCTCCATGAGAGTCTGAATCGTTGGGCTTGTTAAGCGCCTGGGCAATATGCGCAGCAATGTTATCATAATTCATACTAGTAGGTCTCCAGCCACCCTCTTCTGAATGTCCTGGAGAGACACCCTTGGAGCTCATATTATCGCTATCGCTGTCAAAGAAATCCTCGCCATCACTGCTTTCATCCATAGCTTCCTGCAACAGTTTACGTTTGGCATCTGCTTTTCTTTGGCTGTCAATATCCTCCACATTGTGTCGAGAATTGGGCTGTATGGCTGGTAGAGGGATTGACGGTGCTTGGCTGGTACTGGGCTGGTTGCCAAAGTTCTTCAGCATCGATTCTACCAAGTCGTCAATTGACGAGGCTGCGTTTTGGTTATTTCCGGGCGCAGTTGGTATTAGGGGGCTTCGAGACTGCTCGGGATGTATCTTGACGGTCTCAAATGCATACAACTGTGCTCCATCATCATAGTTGTTGCTGTTCTCTATATAGTCTTTGGTATTCCCACTCGGGTATTCATGGTTGATCGCTGGAACTTGTACGTTGTCTAGAGTTAGCGGTGGAGCTGGAGGAATTGGTGGCAATGGCATAGATATGTGTTGTTGGTTGTCAAAGTATATTGGCTGCTGCTGGCTTGCCATTGGTGGTGCAGAAATATCGTCTGGCCCTCCTAAATTATACTGATATGTATCCTCGCCATGGTCTGAAACCATACTGTCCCGATGCTGTTCTTCACTGGGTCCTTGTGCATTGATGGCCTTGCGTAGGCGCCGGTAGACCAGCCAACCGCTAAAACCAATGCTTATAAGCGATATAGCCAGAGTGACCAAGTAAATTGCAATTTTGGCTGAAGTAGGTGGGCTAGAAAATGCCAGAGCTACTCCAGCAAAAATCAGCGGTAGAAACGACAATACACATAGCCCAATAAAGTGAAATAGATATTTAATCAGTCGACGGTCAGCAAACATTAGCCGAAGATTGGATTTTACAGTGTTGGGAGCGACCGAGTCGCTGTAAATAGATAGATGAGAGACACGTAGTCCACCCTCATCTTTGTTTCCAGCAGTTAGTTCGTTCATAAGAAAATATACAGAATAAGTTAATAGGAATAAGGAAGAAAAAATTTACAACCTTTTAGAACAGCTAAATTAACTTTGCCCGGAATAAAAAGGAAAAAGGATTTGGCTTTGGAAGCTGGAGATCTCTTGGGCTTGACTTCTTTTTATTTAAACATTTCTTTTTACTAAAAAAAAATTAGCTTGGCTTACAACCGATTTTTTTATAAAAGGGCGTTTTATTGTATGAAGGACTCAAAAAGACATAGCAGGCTTTGTCTCTTTGTACCTAAAATAAACATATTGGTTATAGCTGACACATTGTATTATAAATGCATCCTATATCCGTGGCTAGTTTGCTGCGTAACACACCCAGCGGACATACATCTTTGGAACAGCCTGGCATCCGGATAGCACATCCATTCAGCAAAAGCCTGAAAAACGGCTGTGCATTTTGGTCCATGTACAATTCAAGTCCCAGGTTGGATGAGAATGGCACCAATGTGCTGGTTCTAAATCCTCGGTGTAATATTTGCTCATAGGTCATGTTTCCTGTAACTGGCTTAGTATAGGAGCCAAGCATTTGATCTAGACCCAGCAGATTGCTTGCAAACATTATCGTCTCCGCATGAGCAAAACGGAACACTGATACAGCACTGTCTGTGTTGCGCAATGCAGTATCAATATCATTTATAATTTCAGAAAACAGCGCGCAGGCCAGATGGCTGTTTATCTGCGAACCATCTGGGCCATACTTCCGACTGTATGTCAGGTCGCCACGCAGCTCTAGCAATTCAGCGGTTTTGTAGTCAAACAGCGAGCACCAATGTAATGGTTGATGTAAAAGCGACATGTCATAGCCGCACATTCTGTAAAGTGTCTGGATATTGTCGAGTGATAGCAAATCTATGTTTAGCTTCTTGCTTACATGCCTTTTAATATCAGCACCATATATCGAATCAAACCGAGATATTTCGCTCTGGATATCAACAGCTGCATCGTCTTTAGCCATATTCCAGCGCATGCAGTTATGTTTCATTGCCAAAATGGTATCATTAACAAGTGGAATGACTGAAACCGGCATAGTATGGTTGTCTGGATCTATAGTGGACCGAAACGTATTGGCTGTGGCAATAGACCGCTGGAACTCTGAGCTGATAAATCTAATTGCTGGAACTGGTTGCTGGCGCATTTCCAGCAGATTTGCGTATTTTTGATAAACCTGAGTAGCCAAAGCAGCTGTATCATATATTCCAGAAGCTGATAACCGCATTGCGTTATTGCGGTCAACCATCTCAGGCTTTATCCAGCTGGATGGCACTTGATTGTCCAGAAGCCTATATATGTATTCGATGTCGTCCATCTCGCCTTCAGTGCTATAGCGTGCACCGTGTCGCAGCAAGTATTGCACTTGAATAAGCTGCATGCCAGCTGGAACCGCATCATTGCAGTGGTTATCCAGTGGATACGGTGTTTTGGAGCCAAGCGGGAGTTTTTCCAATTGTGTATGCTTGCTTTGGTAAAAGCACAAAATGGCCAAGGCACAAACAGCAACAAGCACAACCCAACGCCATAGTCGACGCTTTGGCTCTGGCTTAGTGTACGAATCATCCAGCATTGGCTTGGCCAACATCTCCATATGGTATCTGGTAATGTCCAAGGGTGCAGATTTTGCCAAGAAAAAGAGAAAAAAGAAAGAAATGCCCAACAAATTTTTAAAAAGGGTGACTTTTGTGCAACAATTCTGGCTTCTGTCAGCCAAAAGCATCTACCATGTGTGAGTAAACCCACATTTTCTGCAGCCAGGACAATCTAGAGGCGGTGATTGAGTTTGAACCGGTTGATCTGTAGATTTAACTTCAGTTTCAACTTCTTCGTTTATTTATTTAGTGCATTACACAGATGAGTGCAAATTCAAAAAAGCCCAACAAGCACTCACCGCCGCTTTCATACAAGAGCATCGAGGAAGCCTCCGTTGACCTGTCTGGCAACAGCTCACAACCAAATGCATTGACTTCAAGCTTCGAAACCGACCTGTCTGCTCCCCGACGGATTAAGCGGGAGGACCCAGCACAAGGTAAGCAGCAAATGCTATTGGTTCTGACACCAAGCTAACTTTTTTCAGGGACTTTCAGCTGTGTAGAGCTAATGCTAAAGTATCAAAAGGATCCAAAGTATTCGGCGTACGTGCAGGTGGTGGAGCGGTGTTTGCAGTCCTTTGACTATGTCAGCGAATGGGCAGATGTCACGGCGTTTTTGACAAAGCTGGAGCGGTCGTTTAAGACATACTCGCGATTTGCAGTGATTCCACACAAAGAGACGGTTGCCAAGCGACTGGCACAGTGTCTGAACCCAGCACTTCCTACGGGCGTGCACCAAAAGGCACTGGGCATATACGACCTGATATTCAGCCGGATTGGCCGGGAGCAGCTGGTCGCGGATCTGTCGCTATATGCCTATGGGCTGTTTCCCTTTATGCGCAACGCATCTTTGGCAACCAAACCTCAGCTGGTCGGGATATTTACTCGGGTGTTTTTGCCGCTGGGTTCTAGCTTGCGTCCATGCATGAAAAGCTTTACGGCTGGTATACTACCAGGGCTTGAAGAAGGCTCGGCAGAGGTATCCGAAAGCGTCATGGAATTGCTGGATCGGTTGCGGGACACTGTGGACACAGGGCCGTTTTTCTTTCAAACGATGTTTTTGGCCATGATCACGAACGTTGAGCAGCGCGAGTCGGCATTAAAGTATCTTGCGCAGCGACTGCCGGTGTTTTCTGAAAAGACCGATGTACAGCAGGTATGTGGCGACCAGGGCTCGCTAATGGTTCGTGCGTTGGCAGCAGCTTTAAGTGACTCCAAGACTCTGGTGCTTCGTGCGGTGCTAGATTTGATAATGACAAGGATCCCGCTGCGTGCATGTGCGCTAGAGCATCGAGACGTGGTGCTGTTGATAAAATGCGCTGCAGAAGTTGTATTGAAGAAGGACATGTCGCTGAATCGACGGTTCTATACATGGGTGCTGGGACCAGGAGACACTGATGCTGAACAAAGCACGCATTTTGCTCGATATGCGCAGAAGCCCTTGACCGAAGCATTGCTGGCCTCGTTTGCTGCTACAAATTCGCTTGACAATCAGCACACCGTATTACGCGTGCTGATCGGACTTATCGACAAGCCAGTTATCTCTCAGCCAGTGTTGAACACAATATTTGTGCCCCTGCTACAGCAACTGATGGCTGGGCGTGATGCGTGCAATGACAAAATGCTACCGGCAAAGCTAGCTAGTGTGTCGCGGATGTTTGTTGAGATGCTGGATCCGATATTTGCATGGTCGAGTGTAATTGGCCAGCTGACTCGGGCTGCTAGAGATGCTGATTTAAGCAACCGAGACGAACGAGTTGCGCGTGCTTTGAGACTGTTGTTGTTTATTGTGCAGACATTTGAGCTGGATGATGATGCCACATTACAGGTGCATATACCAATGGCACTGGTGACTGTTTTAGCTACACTTGAACGAATTGCTGCTGGCAGCACTAATGCAGCGCTGTATTGCTGCTTTACTCGCATGGCGATTGAGCTGCTGACGCGCGTGCCTACATCGGTGTTTGCTGATCCTGGTAATCAAAAAGACGTTGGCAGTATAGACACTGGCAGCATCTTTGAGACAGCACACGAATTCTACAGCGCGGATGGCAGATCAGACAGCAAAGTCGAAAAAGAGGTGGCTAAGGTCGTGCAAGGCGCCGGGTTGCTGAGCACGGTAATCGGGCTAAGCAGCAGCATAGCTGAGCAGCTGGGATTGTATGTGGTTTCTGAAAAGGCATCGGAGTCTGCTGTAGTTGCTGTAGAAGATATATGCCATATTCTGCGTACAGCCACAACGTATGCTGGTGACTTTTATGGCGATAACAGCGACTTTACAGCCCAAATCCAGAGCATTCAGAAGGATTCGTGGGCCTCTAACCTTGCCAAAGTGGTGACTGATGCCAAGAGCTTTGCTGCTGCCGATGCAGCTTTAAGCACACTGCTAGAGCTCTCTAAGCAGAAGCTGCTACAGCAGCAAGCGATTGCAAACAAGCTGGATGTGTTTGTTGAGCGACTGTGGGCAGCGCTTTCAGCAGACAGCGCTAGCAGCCACTTTCGGTCCGTTCAGTTGCTATGCTTGCTGCGTCGGCAAACTGATGCCTGTACGGTGGAAAGAACCCTGGCAGCAAAGCTTTCTGGGCCACATTTTGTTAGTGAATTGCCACGGTACACGGCGTTTTGGCGTAACTTACGGCTAGTCGAGCATGGTCGTATTGATTCGGACGCATTGGCATTCTCGCGGTTGCTGCTGTTGGTTCTAGACAATACTCATACCAGTGAGAAACTGGAGAGACAGTCAGCAGCTCGTGCCTGGATTGTAGGCAGCATTGCCGAATGGGAGAGCATAGTAGAAACTCTGCTGGCGCTTTTGATGCTAAGCGTGCGTACGGAACGAACCAGTTCATCTATAGTACTGGCGACGAGTTACAAATCGGTCCGTCAAGAACATCGGGTTGCATTTGATTGCGGGAGAACGTCGTACTATTTGAAGACACTGCAGCGGTATTTGGATTTGGCTGGCAACGCGGTAATTCGCAAGATGGTATCGGTAGTGCCAGTGTCTACCTTGGTTGGGCAAGCGTGTAGCGGCATAGCTGAACCAGGCAGCACATGGATGCAGGTGATGGCACTGGCAGCGTTGGAGTTTGCGTTGACTGACGCGCCAGAAAAGAGCAGCGCGGTAGCTGATATTGACGCGACTAGAGCGCGTGCTGGTGAGCTGGCAGCAAGCCTGATAGCTCGGGCAGGGGTTGTATGGCCGGCAGCACAGATTGCTGATATGCAATCCCGTACAGTTGACGCCTTGCTGTACTGTGTCTTGCACGGTCGGTTTGCCGTGCAGCCGCCGCTGCTTGACTTGCTTTCCAGTCTGGTTCAGGCGCAAGTGCACTCGCAGGGCAGCTTGACAATGGCGCATAGCCAGGGAGCAACCATAGCTGGATTGGCATCGGATATTCGTATATTTTCACGGCTAATGCTGGCAGCATTCACTCTGCAGCTGGATGTGGTGGCGCTCAACCGCTGGGCACAGTTTCTGCAGTTTGTCATGCCGTTTGCACAGCGGCATGTTGCCGCGGAGCACAGCGTACTGCAGTGGATGGCCCTGCCATGCCTGCACACATTGCGGATGGTGGTTATTCAGTGTGCATGGTATGCTGTGCATCCATCTAAGCTGCGGATCACACCACGGCATCGACGCACCTCAAGCCAGCTGCTTAAACGGTTGGTGCCTTTGTTTGCCATTCCAACAGACGTCAAGCGAGAAGACTCTGCAGTGGTGACTGCCGATGTGTTGTTGGCACTGCTGGATGCATTTGATGCGATGCTTTCGCTTTGTTTGCGCAATAAGGACCATCTGTCTGCCAGCTATGGCAGTAACCGGCCCGAGTCTCGTGCCAGCGATACGAGCACACATAGTGCAGAGTCTATGGGCAGCACCCCTATTTTGTGGTTTATGTCGAGCATATTTGGGCAGGAAGAAGCAGCAGACAATGCACCAGCGGAAGATCAAACCAGCCACAAGGAGGGTCAGATTAGCACCTCTGATGAAACCGCAGTGCTAGGCGATATAGATTCGATGGAATTCGACCTTATTGCTATGTTGGCAGCAGTTCAAGACGTCTGGGATGCATTTGGCACAACTCACTTGCAGCAAAAGTCGGCTGAAGGTGACGAGCAGCGCCTTTTGCATGAGTTTGGCGTGGATACTGCCCGTGACGAGCTGGCACCCGACCTGCATGTAAAGCAGTCTATACATACACGCATTGCTTCTCTGATTGAGCATGCAGCAGCCGCGCAGCCAGCCGAGGTGGCATTGGCTATAGCTGCCCTATGGATTCGCGACAATCCGCAGTGGAACACGCATTTGGACGCACCATCGTACGGATCTGGACGGACCACTCGGAGACGGAGACAGTCATCGCTGTCCTCGCTGCCAGCTAGCCGCAAGTCGGGTGCCAGCGACAGCACGGTCGTGCTTGCGCCTGCATCAGATATCAAATGGAACTGGCGTGCACCAGACTTGCTTGAGCGTGTTCCTGGTCGTGCTCCTGCCGCAGTACTAACCACCCTGCTGAATGATCTCCATCTGCGCTCAACTGTAGGAGGATCTGTGCAGAACCGCGACTTGATTGGCGATGCTGAGCTGGCGCGCTTTATCGAGCTCTACGCGGGGCATCGGCTGACTGCGCGTGCCAGTGCTATTTTGGTGCCGCATATGCTTGTTATGCTGAAGGAGTATGCGCAGGGGCTTCAGCATCTGGGAGCAGCACTGCCATTTGTGCTGCGTATGTTTACGGAGTTGTGTATACGAGCAATGAGCAGCGATACCAATGCACCGGAACTAGGCACGCTATATGCGCAGATTGTGGATGCGTGTGTAGCTGTTTGTGCGCGTTCTGTGGAGACAGAAATGGTGGATCGGGTCCTGGCCTGTGTAGCCAACATGGTTATTCCTCAACTACCGCTGCTGGTGCCTGATTTTGAGCGCCAAACCAGCCTAGCAACACACCTGATGCAGCAGGCTATCAGCCCAGCATTGCGCGCGCATATGACCGGAGGCTACAGCGGCGCAGCCCACACAACCACCCAGACCGAGCACTTTGCGTATGTGCTGCAGTGCCTAACCGCCTTGTCTCAGCACACATCGCTTACGCGGGTGTGGCGCCGGGACACTTGGGACTTTTTCTGCGATGCAAAGTTCTTTGCTGAGCAAACCATGTCGGTGGCATTGGCAGCCCACTGGCGACAGCTTGTGCGGCAGCTGCTGACCATCGACAAGGACCGGTTTGCTGACCTTCTCGGTCGGATCGCAGCATCGGCGCCAGCGCTATTTGCCAACCGGGTACATGAAGCGCAAATGCGGGCTTTGGCACTGCGGCGGCTAAGCTTTGCCATATGGGCAGGCTCCACCAACCAGCACCTGTCGCAGCTGCCGCATGTCCAGGAACGGCTAGTCGATATTTTGAAGAATGCGCCGCTGCCGATAGTCCAAAGCGAGGTGTTTTTGTGCTTGCGGGTGCTTCTATGCCGGATTTCCAACCAGCACATGTCCAACTTTTGGCCTATGCTGCTGACCGAGCTTATGCGGCTCTGTCTGCAGCAGCTTAACCGCGAGGGCTCGGAAGACAAGGAGCAGGCGAATTTGTTCTTGGCTGCATGCAAGTTCCTCGACTTGCTGTTTGTTCTGGGAACCGAAGACTTTATGGTACACCAGTGGATTTTCATAACCGATACCATCGATGCTCTGTATGGATCCCGCAGTGCATCGCACGCATTGCTTGACCAGCTGAGTGCCCGGCTGCTGTCTATGCCGTCGAAGCGCCGCTCGGCGTCTAGAAAGAAGGATCTGTCGTATCCGCCAGTTCTTCTGGAAGCTGATGACGACAATGCCAGCTTGATATTCTCTTCATCGGTAACTCAAGTCGACGCTTCGTTGGGCCTGGATATGGACGCGGCAGAGCTACAGGCCTTGGGAGGCAGACCGCTTAAACGTCCTCTTATCAGCATACGGTCCATTGCTTCTGTCAAGGAGCTGGACGTGTTTGTGCACAATGCTTCGGCGCAGGCATTCCAGTCTGCATTCACAGCAGCTCTGCCAGACACAGAGTATATCGAGGCACTGCTGCTGAGTGATATTATGTATTTGGATTTCACCAGTGCTGTCAACAACCAGTCGCCGTCAATGGCGCCAGCGGGGTTTATCAGCGACTTTGAACTCTAACAAGTTCACGTGGACGATCTCCCGTAACGTATAAGGTTTTGATAATAAAGTACTTTGATCTGTACAATCGATTTGATATTTCTAGCTATGCAGAATCCAAAACAGCGTCGTGCGAATGGACGAACCGGTGGCTACTACTGGGACAAATCCACGTTAGATCAGCGCCGTCGTGTCCGCCTACAGCGCCTGGAAAGCGAAAACCATACGCCTATACCAGAATTCGACAAACAGCTAGTTACATCGGTGGCCAAGAAGCGACTAGGGAGACCGCCACGTAGCTTATCACCCGAACCGACAAACCAAAGGATGAATCGGAAGGAAACTCGGCAGTTGGTTTTACAAAAACAAAGTTTGGCAGATCTGCTCACTCTAGAGATGCAACGGCTGGGAGAAGGAGAGTTGGAGTTTTACTCGTGTATTGCCAAAGGGAGTTCTCCCGAGAGGCATTTTTGCTCTATATGCGGGTATTGGGGTATCTATACGTGTGTTGATTGTGGAATGCGGTATTGCTCGCTAATGTGCAAAAGTGCTCATACAGATACCAGATGTTTAAAACACGTTTCTTGACATCTACAAAGATATCACTAGAAATTTAATCTTTCCTTTTTTTGCTATAGCTACAAACATGTCAAGTATATAAATAGTGGGCTGCAAGGCCCCTTTCTCCATTAAACATCCCAGCAACTCTTTCTCATATAAGCACTTTTATTCAATATCTGCAGTTTAAAAAATATGGTCAGCTACACTACTCTCGCTTCATCGGTTCTGGCTCTGGTTGCCTGCGTATCCGCAATGAGCGATTCCAACCAGCTTTATGCTCGTGAGGCTCATGAGATGGACGCGCATGTCAAGCGTTGTGGTTGCGGTCGCGGCTGGGGATGGGGATCCGGCTGTGGCTGCGGTGGATGGGGTTGTGGCAGATGCCGTGGTATCTGGTAAAATCCCCAACTACCAAACATTTTAATGAACCAGTTTAAATAAATAAACAGATTTATCTACCATTCTAATAACAATCGAAGCAGCAATCGAAAACAGCTAGTCTGGAAATCTCAATCTCCGGTAGTATAGTGGTGAGTACGCCAGTCTGTCACATTGGCGACCCGGGTTCAATTCCCGGCCGGAGAGCACTGCTTTTTGCAATTTCAATTTTGCAGTTGGTCAATCTTCCATTAGACTGAATAGCGTGGTAAAATCTACATATCAAGCAGCTGAATTACGAGATTGTAGTTTGGTATGGCCGCATGGCCCAATGGATAAGGCGCTTGACTACGGATCAAGAGATTCCAGGTTCGAGTCCTGGTGTGGTCGCATTTTTTTTTTTTGCTGTTTGTTGTACAATCACGTGGTGGAGGAGCACTTTTTGAAATTATTGCTTTGTGGTTGATTGTGCTTGTTTACATGCTATTTTTCTGTAATTTTTTATAGTGCCTAATGGTTAATTACATATCCGATTCAGAAGTTGAAGAGGTGGTATCGCCAGCACCGGCACAGATCAGGCCACGGGTGGTGAGGAGGCCGGTTCCGGTGCGGGCACAGAGTGCTGCGTCAGGGCAGGACAGCACTTTTGGAGGGGCTATCAGCGACAGCGATGGTTTTGACGACGACGAGGACTTTTTTCGGATTAACCGGGCGCCAAGTGCAACTGAAGAGGAGATTGGGGAGGCAGCAATGCCTAAAAAGACATTAGAACCAAGAGAACCGCCAAGCGATAGCCATATAGTCAGCCTGGAGAACAGCGACAGTGATGGCGAAGCAGACGAGCAGGACAATGAGAGGGCAAAGAAGCACCCAGCCGGCGAAAAGCGCAGACATTATGCAGAAGCAAACGGTGAGCAAGAGCGACGAGTACGGTCACGAAGCGTGTCACTAACACCGCCGCCGGAAGCAGCCAGAAACCACGCGGAGTCGGAACGCTGGGAGACCGATCAAAGGGAGCCAACCGAGAGTTTTGTTCTTGATTCTGAATCAGAAGCGGAGCATGCAAAGCCAGCTGAGGAGTTTGGAAGCAGTGAGGATACGAGTGATTTGGACCCGGCATTGCAGGCCGTTATTCGGTCAGAAGCAATGACGCCGAGCAAAGGATCGGTGGGGCCAGCACAGCAGACATTGCAGCCGCATGCCAACTCGCCAGCCACCCGGACGCAGCGCAACGCGGTGCTGGAGAAGGTGCAGATTGAGTTTCGGTTCATGTTTGACCCGGAGTTTCTTGCATCCGAGTTGCCCTGCATGTGGGAGAAGCAGCGGTGGGGGCGAGTCAAGCCCACAAGCACCAAGACAATAGAAAAGAAGCTTAATGGGCAGGTTGCTGTCATTGCATTTACCAGCGACCTGGTGGCCAATGCGCTGAAGGCGTATTCGGACGCGTTTTACGTGGATGTGCTGGCGACCGATCCGGTTCTGATGAACGGCACCATGAGGGTGTTTCCGACCAGCACGGTGGCCAGCCTGGGCAGTGATTTGGCGTTTTATATCAAGGTGTTTCCGCGCTCAGTGTATAATCGGTGGCATGAGCGTGAGGCGTTGGAGAAGGCCCGGCTGGCTCAGGAAAGAGAGCAGGCTAGAAAGGACATGGAGATGGTGCGGGCGTTGCAGGAGCATGCGGCTGCTCATGGCGTTGATGAGCTGCAGGATTCAGACGAAAACGAACAGCCCGGCGATGCCCCAGCCGCCGGTGGAATTCGCATCAAAATTAGAGACAGGGCTGGCAGAGATACGCTGTTGCTGGTGACTGCAGAAACATCCGTAGAAACAGTCATCAGGAACTACCGTCAGCTGGCAAAATTACCCGAAGCTACCAGCATTCAGCTAGAGTTTGATGACGAAGCCCTTGACCCCAGCGATACTATTGGCGATACCGAAATAGAAGACGACGATATGCTGACAGCCATCTGGAAATAGAGGGAGGAGGTTTTATTCATATAAAGATAAAGTGGTTTTATTGCTTGGCAGCAGACATTTTAGCCAATTTGTCACCAACCTCACGATTGACCTGGAAATACTTTGCCACACAGCGATCAGCACAGACAGACTCGGCCTTGGTGAGCTCCTCGTCACTGTAGCGCTGAATCAAGCACTTTTTGTAGCACAGGTCGTTTAGACGAGCAAACATATCGGTGACCATTTCCATCTCCTGCTCAGCTGCTGCCAGTTGAGCGTTGGGGTCCAGCTGCGCCTGGCCTGGAGGCATGGCGCCAGGCATGGGCTGTGCAGGCTTTGAAGAACCGCCTCCGAATACACCGCCAAACATAATAAAATTTGAGAAAATGGAGAAAGATAAAAAGTTTCTTTGATCCACTTCAAAGATGATCAAGCATTAATGCCACAAGTGATTTTTTTTTTCACTTTTCACTTTAGCAAAATGGCAAGAACTAAAAAGGCAAAGTTGCATGCAGCACTGCGTAAAGCCGAGGCCCAGAAGAAGCAGGCGGCCAAAGCAGCACCTGCTGTCGAGAAAGCGCCCAAAAAGCAGCCCAAGCTGCATTTTCCTTACACCAAGCAAGACACGCTACTGCTGATCGGCGAAGGAAACTTTAGTTTTGCTCACAGCATAGCAAGCAAACTTGGCTCCGGAGCAAACATAATAGCCACCGCATATGATTCAGAGCAAGTGGCCCGAGAAAAGTACCCGGACTTGGGCCAGCATATCGAGGAGTTCAATAAGCTAGGGGGCACGGTGTACTTTGACGTGGATGGAACCAAACTGCATGAGTGTGTGCGGCTTAGTGGCAAAAGGTTTTCTCGCATTGTGTTTAACTTTCCTCACGCTGGCGCGGGTATTAAGAACCAGGATCGGAATATCCAGACCAACAAACTGCTGCTGTTTGCGTTCTTCACTAGTGCGCAGACATTGCTTATTGAGGGAACGCCCAAACCGCCAAAGTCTGCAGGACCAAAGTCTACGAGGACCAAGGGTGAGGAGAGTGACAGCGACGTGGAGGCGCCGATGCCCAAAAAGAAACATACGGGTGCACGGGAATCGGTGGATACGATTGAGTTTGAAGGAGTGAAGGCTGAGGTGGTTTACGACGCAGTAGACCAGTATGACCCGGCTCCCGAGGATGTGGTTGAGCCAGGACAGATCCACGTAACACTGAAGTCGGGTCCGCCATACGATAAGTGGAACATCAAGCATCTGGCTCGCGAATGCGGACTAGTCACTATGAGAACCTCGAACTTTGTTCTTGACTCGTTTCCTGGCTACGAGCATCGCCGTACGCTTGGCTTCAAGGAAGGTGTTTCAAAGGATGAGAATAAGGAGATTCGGGACAAGAATCCCAAGCTGTACCAGTTTATTTCAAAGCCCAAGACTGATGAGTCCGACACCATCTCTGCTAATGGCAAGCGCAAGAAGGGGTCCAAGAAACAGGCATTAGGCATCACCAGTGAATCAGTTTAAATCAGCATGGGACGTTTGAGGAGGAAATTTTGCGCAGTCGACATTTTTTTTATTTTCTCTTGCATACAGCTTAAATTCAACAATGGTAAGACTCGCCTCCAAAATAAAGTTTCCGCAGGCTTGTTATAATATCTTTGTAAGGAGTAGGGGCCGCGTCTAAGTCTAGAGGAGAAGCGTAAGCGGATGATGGAGATATTCCACGAAACGCAGGAGCCGTTTCTGCTCAAGGAGCTGGAGAGGATCGGGCCAAAGCAAAAAGGCATAGTCTCCCAGTCAGTCAAAGACGTAGTGCAGTCACTGGTAGACGACGGGCTCTGCCACTGCGAAAAAGTAGGCACGTCGAATTTCTTCTGGGCGTTTCCAAGCGAAGCAGCAGTGAAGCGCAAAAACAAACACGATATGCTGGCCAAAGAGCTGTCGCAAGCCGTCAGCAAGCAGAAGGAGCTGGAAGCGGCTATAGCCGCTGCGCAGCTGGGGAGAGAGCAGACGGAGGAAAGGGCCGGGCTGATTGAGGAGCTGGCGGAAGTAGAGACGCAGTGGAATGGTCAGCAGGAAGAGCTGAAGAAGTTTGAGGAATGCGATCCGGTTCTGATGAAGAGGAAGCGGGAGGAGACGAGGATGGCCAGAGATGCGGCTAACCGGTGGACCGACAATGTGTTTATTATGCAGAGCTGGGTCCGGGACAAGTTCAACATGGACATGGACGACTTTAACAAGTATTTTGGCATTTCTGCTGACTTTGATAATGTCTAATCTGCCTGATTAGGGATCTAGCTGTTTGCGTCATCAAAAAGGCGTTTTTTTCCTATAGCGTAGTTTATTCTTCTTAATTTACATTTTTAAAGGGCATATAAATTGCAACAGGGATGAACGGTATTGTTGAGGAGCTTACTTCAAAGAACAGAGACGAGCCCAAGCTGTGCAAGGAGCTGGAGTTTGAATTGGCGCCTGGCGATGATTTTTCATTTGTGCAGCAATTTGCGGATGTAAAGTCAGAACGCAATGCGCTTATTCGGGCGGCACACGGAACCACCACGTTGGCGTTCAAGTTCCGGGAGGGCGTATTGGTGGCAACGGATTCGCGAGCAACGATGGGCAATGTGATTGCGTCCCAGGAGGTGAAGAAGGTGATTGAGATTAACGACCGCTTGCTGGGAACAATGGCGGGAGGAGCAGCCGACTGCTCGTACTGGGGCCGGGTGCTGGGAATGGAGTGCCGGCTGTACCAGCTTCGCAACAAGAAGCTGATTTCGGTAGCTGCGGCATCAAAGATCCTGGCCAACATTGTGTACCGCTACAAGGGCTCGGGCTTGTCGATGGGCATGATGGTTGCTGGCTGGGACGACAACGGGCCTGGCTTGTACTATGTGGACTCGGATGCTCAGCGAATCACCAATGATCTGTTTTCGGTCGGGTCGGGCTCGACGTTTGCGTACGGTGTGCTGGATGCGCACTACAAGTATGACATGGATTTGGACGAGGCCAAGGACCTGGCCCGCCGGGCCATCTACCATGCCACGCACCGGGACGCCTTTTCGGGAGGTATCGTCCGCATGTACTGGCTGCACAAGGACGGCTGGACTGCATATCCGCTGGAAGACGTCAGCGAGCTCTACTACAAGTACCACCCAGAAATCACCTTTTCAAATGCCGCCGATTCGCCTCTAACGGTTAATGCTGCTTAAGCGCTTTTGTCTCTATCAACTTTTTTTCTTTATTTCTTCATTAAAAACAAATGGGTCAACGCAAAGCAATCGATAGACGAGAAAGGTACTCGTATGTCATAAACATAGCTGCATTGGCGGGGAAGGCACGAAGTAGGGTTATGCCCAGGCCGCGATAAAAGGCAGGGATGCCGCCGCGTGCATAGACGGTTCTAATGGTGCTCAGAATCCCCGGCTTCTGCTTCGCGGCAGCGTCTCGCACATCATCGGTCTGGATAAACGACTTGACCACATCGATCGGATACGACGTGATGTTATAGCCGATTCCCGCGCAGCCGCCAGCCAAAACAATGCTGGCCGGACCCAACTCACTCTTCTCTCCTTTGCCCTGCATCTGCAAGAGCCTTCTGCACACCAGCTCATATGTGCCAAACCAGAACCCCACTCCGATAGTTTCTCGAGCCACCGTAGGCAGAATGCCCTTGTATAGTCCAGCTATCCCCTGCGTCTTCAGCAGATGGGCGAGAACTGACAGGGGTCCGGTGAATTTCGGCTTGCTGGCTGAGTTGCTGCTGTAAGCTTGCACGTTTTCCACCTGCAGCTTGCATTTAATGAGTTCCACTGGGGATATCACAAATGCACAGATTGCACCCGATAAGCCCCCGCAGACAAACAGCTGGCTCAGGGATAGCGAGGACTGGTTGGAGAAGCTGTGGATCGTGGATTGGATCCGGTTGTAGGCGTAGAAGGCAATGGCGTTTTCGGCCATGGCGCCGATCAGCGGGGAAGTGAGGCCGCGGTAGAACCCGTGGAATCCTTCGTGCTGCCAGGTCTGCTTGAGGCAGTCTAGGGTGCCCGAGAATACCTGCGATTCGCTGGTCTGCAAGCGCACCTTGACAGTGTCGAACGGGTACTCGACAAACTTGCCCATCATCCCGGATAATGATCCATATGCGAGGTCCTCGATCCCGCTTATTTGTGGCTTTTTCGCAGTCGCCTCATAATGCCCCTGTACTTCTCCTTCCATCTATCCTGTATAATCTCCAGAGTATAAAAAATGTACGGCTGAGAGAGAAGAAGGAAAAAGATAGGAGAAAAATTATAGTACAATGTGGTCCACGTGATCGATAATTAAATGTATTTGATTATTTTTTTTGGCACAAGAGGCGTAAAGTGGGAATGTTTTTTTTTCTCAGAAACCACCTTCCTCTTTCTCCCGTGTGAAACAAGGCTCTGAGAATATCTTGTAGCAAACCTGTAACCTGTAATTTCCAAAAGAAGATCCTATGAATTGTACTATTTTGGGGAGAGGGACAAGAGAATATAAAGGACCCTTTTTTCTTTTTCTCTTTTCTCTATATATTTTATTATGACAAAACCAAAGATTTTGTGTTTGCACGGATTCGGAGAGAACGCCGAGTTGTTTAAGATCCGGTCAAGAAACTTCCGAGCGATAGTTGGCGACCATGCCGAGCTGGTGTATCTTGATGGCCCCATCGACATTGGGAAGCTGCATACGACCACAGGAGATCTAACAGAATCCGATTTATCCAATGGCTTTACTAATCTGGCCTGGTGGTGGATGAGGCGAGGCTGGTCGTATGAGGCCCGAGGCATAGGCAAAACGCTTGATTTGATCAGCAGCGTGCTGGAGGAGCAGGGTCCGTTTGACGGCATCCTGGGGTTCTCGCAGGGTGCGGCCCTGGCCATTGTCATTGCCGAGCTGCTCGCGCAAAAGAACCTTGAAGGCCCCTTGTCCCTGGGCAACACGGCACATCCTCCGATAAAGTTCCTGGTTCTGGCGGGCGCCTTCCAGATGGAGGTTCCCGAGTACGATTACCTGTACAAGGAAACCTTGGCTGTGCCCAGCCTGCATATTATGGGCACGTATGATACGGTGGTGGAGCCCGAAAGGTCAAGAACGGTGCAGGCGTACTTTGACAAGCCGCAGGTGTTTGAGTTTGTTGGCGGGCACTTCATTCCTCAGTCGCCTCAATGCGCTCGAGTTATGAGAGCGTTTCTGGCGCCATTTATTCCCGAAATTGACGCCGAGGACAATAGTGCTGGCAGGTCCCAATCGGTGAGCTCGGGTTCCGCTGATGCCATTTCCGCCGCTGCTTAATCCCTTCATTTTTCACAAATGTGTGGCGGTGACAATAAATGCTTCTTATTGAGAGAAATAACGCCACATTTAAAATTTTCTTTTTTGCACCTTTTTTTCTCTTCTACAGTAGCTAGAAATAAAAAAAATTTACATGACAATACCACCTGGGCCAAGAGGCAGACTGCGTATTTTATGTCTGCACGGCTACGAGCAAGACTCGACTATATTCAAGACCAAGCTCCGCCAGCACATCCAAATTCTTCAAGACATTGCTGATTTCGGTAAGGATAATTAATAGAGTAAACCGAATTAAGATTAAATTGCCTTTGTAGTGTTTGTCGATGCACCCAATGTGTTGCAGCCGTATGATATAGATGGAATGGACAATATGGCACGGGAGACAGCATCTCGGATGGGCAAATCATTGGGCCGAACCATCAAGGGATGGTACTGGTTGCAGAGCGCCGATCCCGAAAAGGTATGTGGTTTGGAAACCAGCATTGCATACCTAGAATCGGTGCTAGAGACACAGGGGCCATTTGACGGCGTGTTTGGATTTTCTCAAGGTAAAGCTTCCACCAAAAACAGAAAAAAGCCCCATATAGCTGAGCATTTGCACAAGTAGGTGGGTTGATGGCAGCCGTGCTGTGTGCGCTGCTGGAGCATCGGTACGAGGGATTAAGCAGCGCATGCACGCATGCGAGGTTCAAGTTTGCCATTATTGCGTCGGGATACAAGCTGAGCGATTCGAAATGGACATACTTGTACGCGAAGCCTCTGCATACGCCCTCATTACACATGTATGGAATATTAGACTCGATGATCCATGCCAGCAAATCCATTGATCTCCGCCATGTGTTTGCTAATGCACAGGAACAGAGCACAGTTGGCGCGTAAGTATAAAGGCTGTTAAGGGAAAATTTACCAGTACTAATTTGCTGCATATTAGGCATTTCGTTCCAAAGTCCCCAGAAATTATCGAAGCGCTTTGCAAGTTTGTTTGCAGCTTTCACTGATAAAAAATCTCAGATTGTGGGGTTGGAGGCCGATCCTCCATGTTCATTCTCTCTCTCTCATTCTGTTCACACTCTATTGCAAACACGGGATTTTCTCAATTTACCGGCCGGTATAATGAAAAAAAAAGATGCGAGCAGGCCGATAAGTTGTGCAATGTCCATAAGATCGAGGTTGCCGATCGCTGACGTAGTTTGTCTTTGGACTTTGCATGTAGATCCCTTTTCTCTGAGGCATATTTTTATTGGAAAAATAAAGCACACAAGTGTGATTTGATAATCGAGATCTCGAGTTCTTCGTAGCGAGAATTCATTGCCGCGTCAGGCGGGAAAAAGGCAGTTTGCAAATATGCATTAATTCAATATATTGCTTATAACTAGCCTGCGTTATTTCTCCTAATAAAGGAGGGCCCGGCCAGGCATATAAATGCATTTTATTGTAGAGATCTACTCTGGAATAGCGCATTGTCTTTTTTGCCCCAGTACCTCGGAGAAAAAAGTTGAGGTCAGGGGGTTTATGGAATGAGTGAGAGCGGAATGAGTCAGATGAGCAGACACAATGGGCGTATACTGATGAGCCAATATTCCCTATCTACACCGAGGACATCTTAAATGCCTGTATAAAAAGCGCTCTCTTTTTCTCGACAGCTTTTCTATTTTAAACCTTGAGCTATTTTTATTTCCGCGTATTGTCCACACTGGAATATAACCAAGGAGGCTTGTTTAAAAGCAGCCATTGAGAAACTGGACAGGTAACCAAGGGTAAGCAGGTTTTGTCGGCGGCTTATGCTCAGTCTATCCATGTCGACATGTCCATCGAGATGCAGAGTGGACCCGAAAACAAAATATTTACATGCACAACTAGGGAACAAAAAAAGGGGAGGTTGTAAATCCTTAAAATTGGCATCAATCAGCGGAAAAAACGGTCCAAATGGTCTTCCGTTTTAGCTTCACAATGATGCGCATTGCGATGATGTAAAAATAAGGGCTAAGAAAACCACAACAGAGGATTGGCCTCAACCCAAGGTTTTTTTTTTTTGTGTGTATCTTGAGAGATTTTCCGCTCTCTCTCCTCTTCTTTTTGGGAAGGCAAACAAAGAAAGGATGCGCCTCATTCCGAAGCATTTCCCCCCTTTTTTCTTCTGGGCATTTTGTTGTCCCCTCCCCCAAGAGGATAAAAGCACCAGCATCGGGGCATTCTTGTTTGGAAAAAAGGGTTGCTTTTTTCATTCTTCCAGCATTTTTTTTTTCCTTTTTCTCTCTTTTTTTCCATTTAGACTCTGCGTTGACCGCGAGCTAATTTCTCATCCATCTTCTGGTTCCTTCTACTCTTGATCTCCGTGTATCTCTTGTAGACGCTTTCACGTTACCCGAGCAGCAATACCACTTCAGTTGACCTGATTTCCTTCCCAGTATTGCACTAGCGAGCCACACAGCAAATCTAAGAATTGTTTATTAGAACGCTTCCCTTCCTCTTTATTTGTTGTAGAGTAGAAGGACCACGCTATAAAACGCCGCATTGAACGACGCAAAAGAACTTATTTATTGCATAACGAGCCATTGCATATGTCGTACACAGCACAGAACATTGCATTCTTTGAGTCGGGAGAGCATGATGCCTTTGCGCAGTCCGCAGCAGCCCAGCAGCAGCTGGCAGCAATGGGCATGGACGGACGCGGGGCGTTTATGTTCAACGGAATGTACGGCGTAAACCCGATGATGATGGAGACCCCGGCAGCAGCAACCATCGCAGCGGCCAGCTCAGGCGGAGCCGAAGCACGGCGCCGGTCGCCGGGCGGACGCGGAGGGAGCGCAGTGGACCATGCCGTGCGGCGGGCCACGCACAATGCAATTGAGCGGGCGCGGCGCGAGTCTCTCAACGGGCAGTTCCAGGACCTGGCGTCCGCCGTGCCTGGACTAGTGCATGTGCGGCGGCCCAGCAAGGCGGTGATTGTGGAAAAGTCGCTCGAGTACATCCGCTCATTCCAGAAGAACCTGGCCCGGCGCGACGACTACATCAAGCGCCTGCAGCTGCGCAATGTGGCTCTGCACGACGAGGTCAACCGCCTGCGCAGCCAGCTGGGCCTGGAGCCGCTTTCGGACTCGTGCGAGCCCACTGCCGAACTCGACGAGCCCGTGGCCAGCAGCCCGCCAGCAGCGTCGCAGCCCAAGCGCCGGCAGCAGAGCCTGGATCTGGGCCGGTCTGCCGCCCAGCCAGCACGGCCAAAACTGCGCGTGCGCACCAGCGTCTCGGAAGACCCTGTGGCCCGCTCCACCGCGTCTGCTGAATCGGCTGCGTCGTCGCAGTCGTCGCCGCTGATGCGCACATCGCCGCTGTCGGCACCGCTGCTGTCGCAGCCCCCGCAGCTGCCGCAGTACACGGTGCAGAGCAACGACTTCTCTGTAGCTGCCAATGTCCTGGCGGGCCAGGGCCAGCAGCTGCAGCCAATGTCGTTTGGACCCATGAGCGCTGCTCAGCTGAGCGCCATTGGCATGTCATGCCCACTGTCGGCATCAGGGCTGCCGGTCAGCTCCATGGCGGGGCTCCTGGCAGCTCCGCCAGCCAGCCTTATAGACATGACCAAGCTGAGCGAGGCCTTTGCTACCGCCACTTCGATCCCGCCTGCTTCGTCGGCTATGACTGTGCCATCTGACATCTCTGATATTACTCAAGCTGGTGCGGTTACTCCTACGCACTAGCCCCCTAAAAATCTAATGCCAGCTTCCCTCTAACGACTTTTTCTCCTAGGTGGAGAAAATCTACTTTGTGTGGGTTTTTTTTTTAACGAGAAACTTTAGCTCTTTATTCTTTATTCTTTTTGCTGGCAATTAGAAACAAGAGAGTTGAGGATCCAAGATTGTACTTTTTTTTTTTTCATGTTTAACCTTCTATGTAATGCCATTTTTTTTCCATATCATGTTGATTGTAAAGAACTCAAGTGTATCTAAAGAAGTGTTATAGATCCTCCATGGACCGCTCCACACAGCGCTGAACTTTTCTCTTGTATGCAGTTTTGTCCGAGCGCCACATGATGGCAGCATCGACATTGGCAGGAGATTCGTCGTTGGGGTTGCTCAGCATCGACAGCACGCTTACCAGGATGGTCTCCACGGTCTGCGCCGGGTTCCAGCGTTCGGAGATATCCTCGTAGCCGCTCGAGTCATGCACCGGGCTGTGCAAAATGGATATGCATACGCGGCCATCCTCGTAGATGTTTGGGTGCCACATCTGAGAAACAAACCGCATGGTGGGCGGTTCAAAAGGGTAGTCGTGTGGGAACTTTAATACGGCCTTGAACATTCCTCCCTCGTAGTCTGTATCTGGCGGCCCAAACAGCGTTACTGTCCACTATAAGCTAGTTTAGTCTCTATGTCTGAAGCATGCGGCTTATAGTGTCTTACCTCAAATATGTTCTCTTCGTCCTCCAGCCCCACGGAAAACGACGAATTGTCGTTTTTTGACAGCTCTATGAATCTTGGGATTAGCGTGTGCAAAAATTCAAATGCCTTGTCTTACTTGCCTTTAAGCTCCTTTTGCAATTTAAACGCTGCTCCGTTAAACCTCTTCTCCATGTTAATTCTGTAAAATGCCAAGTTTGCGAGAGAGTAAAAAGGAAAAAAAAGAAATCTACAGAACTCGCAAAAAAAGCTTAAGAGAAAATGCTTTGGTGCACGTGATTGGTGCGGCCAATAGGAATGTATGCGGTTTTTTTGGTGGTTTATAATCCGCAGCCACATGGAAGCTTTCTTCAATTTTCTTTATCCTCAGCTTATACTTTTTCCATATGGTAGCTACCAGATCCAAAAGCAAGCGGGCTTCGGAGACGACAACTGCAGTGGCTACGCCAGCCGGGCAGCCGTCGCCGGAGCCCAGCGCCCGGGCTCGTCGGCGCAGAGGAAAATCGCCCGTAGTAGAAATTGGATGTGCGAAAAATGCGGCGGCTTCATCAGCAGAAAGCAGCGACCAGGAGAGCGCATTCAGCGGCCATGGCGAAGACGGCTTGAGCAGCAGCGATAGCGAGAGCAGCTTTAGCGCTGGTGCGGAGGAAAGCGAGCCCGAGCCCACAAGGCGGATCCGCCGCAGAGCCAGGAGACAGGCACAGTCAGGCAATTCGTCATCAGACGAGGCGGAGGCGGAGGCGGAGGCGAAGCGGGTGCGGGTGCAGACGGCAGTGGAAATAATGCCAGTGGCACAGGATATGCAGATTGCTTTGGGCCCCGACATCTACGCCAGGCTAGTCCCGCAAGTGCAGAATGGGGGGTCGGGAGCAAGGGCAGCAGCTAAAATGCCCCGGCGCAAGAATGGAGTAAAGTCGCGCAAGGAGCAGCTGGAGGGGGACCTGACCGACGGCGAAGACGGCGAAGACGGCCAGGTGGATCCGCGCAATCTGCCAGAAACGCACATCGACCACAGCCGCTTCTCGCGCCTGTTCGCGAACCACCCGGACCTGCGCCACGCATGGAGCTCCCTGCCGCCGCCACGGGCGCCCAAGCGCATAGCGCAGCCGGCAGCGCTCAAGATCCCGCTGCTGCCGTTCCAGCAGGAGGGCGTGCAGTGGATGGTCGAGCAGGAAGCAACGCAGTTCCGCGGGGGAATCCTTGCCGACGAAATGGGGATGGGCAAGACCCTGCAGACCATCGCGCTGCTGCTGGCCAACGGGGGGAGGCCCACGCTGGTGGTATGCCCCACGGTGGCCCTGCTGCAGTGGAAGGCTGAGATCGAGATGGCCACCGATGCCCTGGCGGTCTTTGTGTTTTACGGCAACGACCGGCGCAGGCTGTCGGACGGCCAGGGCACGGTGAACGAGGACGAGCTGGGCCGCTACGACGTGGTGCTGACCACCTATGGCGTGCTGGAGAGCAGCCAGCGCCGCGAGAAGCAGGGGTTCCGGCAGAAAGGCCGCTTGCTGCACGAAAAGTCTGTGCTGCATGCGATTTCCTGGCACCGGGTGGTTCTCGACGAAGCCCACCACCTTAAGGACCGCAGCAGCAACACGTCGCGTGCCGCGTTTGCCCTGGATTCGCAGCACACCTGGTCGCTTACAGGCACGCCCCTGCACAACCGCGTAGGCGAGCTATACGCGCTGATCCGGCTGACCAAGGCCAGGCCGTTCTGCATGTACTTTTGCCACTCTTGCGACTGTGCGTCGCTGCAGTGGCAGTTTATGGGCTCCAAGACCTGCCACGACTGCGGGCACCGCCACACCTACCACTTCTCGTACTGGAACATGCATGTGCTCAAGCCCATCCAGGACAACCCGATCAACAGCCAGGCAAGCCAGATGGGGTTCCGCAAGCTGGAGCGCCTGCTGGACAGCGTCATGCTGCGCCGCACCAAAGTCGAGCGGGCTGCCGACATGGGCTTGCCGCCGCGCATTGTGGTGACCCGACGCGACAAGTTTAGCCCCGAGGAGGAAGACCTCTACGTGTCGCTGTTCTCCGACTACCAGCGGGAATTCGACACGTATGCCATGCATGGCACCGTGCTGAACAACTACGCCAACATCTTCGAGCTCATCACGCGCATGCGCCTGGCTGCCAACCACCCCGACCTGCTGCGCCTCAAGCTGAGCGAGCGCGACAAGCTGGGCTCGGACGGCCGGGACACTCTGGTGTGTTCGCTGTGCAGCGAGGAGGCAGAAGACCCCATTGTGTCCAAATGCCACCACGTGTTTTGCCGGCTGGAAGCCCACCAGTATGCTGCCGGGGCGGCCGATGCCACGGCCCTGCGCTGCCCCGCCTGCTTTGCCCTGTTTGAGATCGACCTGGCGCAGCCTGAGCTGGTTGCCAAGCGGCCCCAGGCTGCCACGGCAACGCTGATGGAGTCCATGATGACGACCCCGTCTACCCGCGAGTACCGCCGCTCCATCGTCAACCGCATCGACATGCAGCGGTGGAGGTCCTCGACCAAAATCGAAGCGCTGGTCGAGGAGCTGTCCAGGCTGCGCCAGGGCAATGCCTCGATCAAGAGCATTGTGTTCTCGCAGTTCGTCAACTTTCTGGACCTGATCCAGTGGCGGCTTAATCGTGCCGGCTTCAGCGTGTGCCGGCTGGACGGGCGCATGTCGCCGACGCAGCGGGACGCAGTTATCCGGGCGTTTATGACCAAGCCAGAGTTCACTGTGTTTCTGGTGAGTCTCAAGGCTGGCGGAGTGGCGCTCAACCTGACGGAGGCCAGCCACGTGTACTTGGCTGACTGCTGGTGGAACCCCAGCGTGGAAGTGCAGGCAATGGACCGCATCCACCGCATGGGCCAGCACCGCCCCATCAAAGTCACCCGCATTGTCATCGACAACTCCATCGAGTCCCGGATCATTTCCCTGCAGGTGAAAAAGCAGCTTCTCGTAAGCTCCACAATTGGCCGCGACAAAAAGTCCCTTGACCGGCTGAGCGAGCAGGACATGGAGTTTCTTTTTTCTTCCTAGATTATATAGCCTGTCCCTGTTATTGTCTGCCTGTCTGCTTGCACGTGCTTGAGCAGAAAGCAAGGAATGCTGGCGCTGCTTGTTGCTTGGTGCCAGCTGATTTCGAATACCGGGGACTGCATGTCCCAGATGTTCTGTATCCTCGTGGCAACCGACAGAGCCAGTCCAGGCGTTTGCGTATATTCTCGCGAATCAGTGATGCCGAATAGCCTGGCAAACACTCCACCGGTCTGCGCATCGTATACGCACAACGCAACCTGGGATATCCTTTGGCGCTGCCAGCACTGAGCCATCCTATCGCCTCGATGCGGGTTTCCGGTGGCCTGGCAATGCTGCACCTCCCGGACCGTCATATCCTTGACATAGATAATAAGCAATTGGTCCTCCAAGCCATAGTCGAACACCAGTCCGCGCCTGACTATACCAAATATATCCAGAACCACTATCCGTTCCAGCTCATCCATTGTGTCGTGAAGCTGGCTATGGGCAGGCGCGGTGACTTGAATGTGCGGGTATTTGGGTGCAAACTCATACGGCGTGCTGTTTTCCACTATGGTTACCGGATGTGGGTGGGTTAGAGCAGCGGCATACGAGGAGATTAATGGAAGCGAGGCTGGGAAATACTGCAGGTTGGATTGCTGTGGATAGACAAATATCCCCGATGCGCTTTGTATTGTTTGCCGCATAGCTTCTGTTGGCTCCTTATCCACTATAAACACGTTTAAACGGACGCCATCGTATGGCCCGGTGCCAAACAAGGACACTGTTTTTTGAACTACCATCTCGAGAAGAAGCAAAATTGTTTTGGAGAGAAGAGGAATATTCTTTCTAAAAGAAATTTTCCAAACAAGAAATTATGACAACCTCCCCTCTCTGCATGTTAAGAACCTTAAAGCTCAACCGATCCTTTGACAACCACTACAGCGGATCCACTAATCCGGACGTGCTCTTTATCCAGTTGCAGGCTCAAGACTCCACCGCGTTTGGAGCACTGTTTAGCAACAAACTGCGACTTCTGTAGCCGCTTGCTCCAAAATGGTGCCAGCACCGTATGTGCCGAGCCAGTAGCCGGGTCCTCGGTGATTCCACACCAAGGGCCAAATACCCTGCTGACAAAGTCCTCCTGCTCGCCCCTGCCGGTAGCAATAACGATCTCCACCCGTTCACGGCGGCCAGCCTCCAGAGCCTCGCTGACCCGAGGCTGCAGAGCGGCGATATCCTGAGCGGATTTATGAGGGTCATGGATAACCAAGTAGCGCAAGCCAGGCGATAGCTCCATCTCCATCGAATCAGAATAGTATCCAAAAACGCTTTTAGCCAGCAGCTCAAAGTTGTCATTTGTGGAGACCGGCGCAGGAATATCCAGCGGAAACGTCATTTCCAGACCCTCAGCAGACTTACGGACCACAAGTACGCCGCCAAGCGTGTCAAAACGGAATTCCTCGTTGTGGTTCCCTAGCTCATGAGCCAGAATATGAGCGGCAGCCAGCGTGGCATGTCCGCAGAGCCGGACCTCCACCGTGGGCGTGAACCAGCGGAGCGTAAATCTGCTCGCTTGCTGGAACTCCTGCTCGCCCAAATGGTCCACGGGTGTCAGATAAGCTGTCTCAGAGATGTTCATCTCGGCGGCTAGCTTATGCATGGTTTCGTCGGGGATCGGTTGCCAGGACGGCACCGGTACTATGCCGGCTTGGTTCCCAGTGAATGGCTCGGATGCGAACGCATCGACTGTGAATATCTGATACTTTGTCATAATAAATTGTTTAGAGAAGAAAAACCGCAGGGATAAAAAAAAAATTCACCACTTCACCCTAAACTGAAATGTTGCCTTGGATTGCTAATACTGCATTGCCGGAAATATAAACCTGGTCGCCTACCAGTTCCAAATACAGCTGGCCTTGGCGCTGGGAGCATTGGTGAGCATGGATAGCGGATTTGCCGAAAATCTCATAAAATAACGGGGCGATAACTGTGTGCGCCGACCCCGTAACCTGGTCCTCAACTACCAGCTTATCTCTCACATTAAACACGCGGGAAATGCTGTCTCTATTGGCCTGCTGGCTTTGGGCTACAAAGACCACTCCCCGAATTCCCAAGCTCTCCATCCGACCCACCAGCCCTGCCATATTCTCAGGCGCCGAAGGAAAGCTCAGCCGAGCAAACTCACTATCGTCAATGCTATCCAAGAGTATAAATAGGTCATTGGTGGTGGGCTCATAAAAGAACTGGGTGGAAGGCGGGTTAGGCATCTGGCCTAGGAATTCATTGGCTATTGATTGCTGCTGAGCTGAGGGCTCAAGCCTATGAGGTGGATTACTTGCAAACTTTAGTGTGATGCCTTTGGAGGTTCTTTTGGCTTCCAATTCTCCTATAGGAGACAGCAGTGTTATCTCTGTTGAGTTCGTTAGCAGAATATGAGCAGCAGCCAACGTTGCATGTCCACAGAACGTGGCCTTGGCCGTTGGATTAAACCATAGAAGAGTAAATGTGTTGCTATCTGCTGCTTGCACAAACGATGTCATGGGGAGGTTTACTTCATTGGCAATACTCTGCATGGTTGCTTCGCTCATGGTGGCATCATGGGGAATTATAACTACTCCAGCCGGGTTACCTCCAAACCTATTGGTAGTAAAGGCATCAACAACATAAAACTCGTACTTCATTTTTGATAAATGGGAGATAAGAAAGACGATACATTTTTTCTAATAAATCCCTCCATATCCTTGAACTAAATCGCGGAAAAGTATGACTCAGCTTCAAGTGTGCAGTCTATTCCAAAACTGAAGAAGCTAAAAGGTGAGGTATGTGGTGGAATCCCTGCCACAGTAGCTATTTGGCTCTACTGAAAATACATGAGGGGCTCTTCAAGTGCTACAAATCCATTTCTTTTGTAAAAGCAAGCTTGTGTTCATTCAGCTTGCCTAAAACATTTTATGCTAAAAAGCAGCCTTGAAAGAAAAGGCAACCGCTTTGAAGTGCTTTGTTTGCATGGTAGCTGCACCTTTGAATATGTATGGGGAAAAAAAAAGCCCCTTTGTAGCAAAGCAGCCAAATATATTCACAAGACAAAACGACCATAAGCTTGCCATCTTTCCCATCAAAGAAAATATGGATTCTTTTGCATAAAAGGTAAAGTGCTGTATGTCTTTGCCATTCCAGCCAACAAAGAAATAAAAAGATGCTTCTTAAGAAAACAACATAACCAGCAGTTGATAGCCAGGCAGATATAAAAAGCGTGATGTTTGCCTCGAAGAACAAACACCGTATTTTCTCTGAATTTCTTGGCAATGGTTGTGATTGAAGTTTCTATCTATGATTATGAGGATGAGCGCCAATCTGTGGATGTAGATGAGAGTATCTCATATGAGGATCTAATGGGAACAATATTAAAAACACTT
Source organism: Coemansia sp. RSA 1250 (assembly GCA_027578955.1). Classification (NCBI taxonomy): domain Eukaryota; kingdom Fungi; phylum Kickxellomycota; class Kickxellomycetes; order Kickxellales; family Kickxellaceae; genus Coemansia; species Coemansia sp. RSA 1250. Next base: position 29,506 of record JANBTS010000073.1, read on the forward strand.
GAACATGAGGATAAAGATATGGATATAGCTCAGCTAAAAGAGAAATATAGCATGTATGAAGTCTATGCTTATAGTGAGAATTACAGCATTGTTAAGGAGAACCGAAAAAATATAATTGGAAGGTCTATATTTAATAGATTTTGTCTAATGAAAAAGTAAGGCTAGAAATTTGTAAACAAGGCTTTATGGATTGTTAGGCCTATTTTTAAGAACTTGTTTGTTTAGCTTCTAGGAAATATATAGTACTATCTGAAATAAGCTCTGGCTTTTTATTACATTAGCTCACCAGTGGCTAGTACGAAATTTTGGCCGCTTCGATCGTAATTGTCGCCACTCCAATAATAATTTCCACACCTACAAGATGCACTTCTCCTCGATTACAGAATAAATAAAAGGCTCAGTCGGTAAGTGCAAATACAACACACTCGAAAAGCATTACAAATATATCGACAACTATAGAGGGAAAAATAAGGAACAAAAACGTTTTCCAGGTTAATAAACATAACCACTTTATAAAGAGTACAGACCTTATTTCTCCCTCACATCTTTACACAAAGGTTCTTACTTACCAATTAGGATGATCACGATCCATTCGAGGAACTCGCCATGCATTCCGTTTAAATGGCCATTAAGCATGTCGAGCAGATCGCTGATTACGCTCACTCGGTGATTCATAATTTCTACACGCTGTGGGATCTCCAGGTACTCGCGGATGGCCATATACAGCGGCTGCAATGTGGGTTCAGACCAGAAGATTTCTGGAGTGTCCAGAATATTGCTGACCAAATTCACGTTGACGCGCATAATAAACAGCTGCCCAATCTTCTTAATCAGGCCCTTACGCGTCATCTCGACCGTGCCGGACTCTGCCATGCGTTGGGGAATGTACCTGGTGGCCTCAATGGTCTCGTCTACCAGACTCTCGTAAAGAGACAGCTTGGTTGCCTGCGCAATTGCATGGGAAATGGCCAACTTGGCCATATGGCCCTTGGTTGTTCTCAAAGAGATGACATCGTTATAGATCCGGGACTGCGCCTTGGAGTTGATGTAAAACTCGAGCTCCTCGGTCTCTATATCGTCCTCATCAACTTTCTCCACCTCAAAGGGCTCCAGCTCACGCAAAAACTCCTTCTCGTGCTGCTCTGTCATTCCCCATATAACCACCACGCCATAGTCGAACAGAAACACCTCGCTCTTGATTGGCACATATGTCTCGTAAAACTCTACGTTGTGCCTTTCTGCGTCGATCAGATTCTCTTCCATATTGATGGTTATGGCTTCTGATGGCCCATATACAAACGGCGAGTAGATGCATTCGTCGAGGAGCTTAGGTGCTGTGTCATTCTGGCCCTTACGCGACTCTATCCATTTGAACAGCTGCGTCATCGTATACGAGGATGCTGTCGCATAAGCCGTGACTCGCGGCAGACTGCCAGGCGGCAGACCCTTGAGCCGGTTAATCTCGTTACGCAGGTCCTGTGCGCCTCGCATATGCTCCACCTGGTCATAAACTCCCGTCAGCCCCAAGTACTCTTCAACGTCGGTGCCCGGCCCGCCATCTTCTTCCGGAAGTATTTTGAGCTTTTGCGACGTTTTGGTTGTACGGAACGCTGGCTTGGGCGCACGTAAACTCGACCGCCCTGCGGCCTCTGTTGTGCGGTGCATTCCGCTGGGTGGAACCACGATTTCTCGACGCATTCGTGGCGGGTATGACCCGTCGTGTCCCCCGTCATGCCCGACAGCTCCTACGGTCTTGTGTCTACGGTTATACGGGCCTGTGGGCTCCATTCTTGTGCAGCGGCTTGGGAAATAGTACAAGTGCTCAAAAAGAAAACGAAAGAGAAAATAAGCAGCTGCTTGTTTATGCAGAGCTGGCTGGAGAAAAAAAAAAAAAAGAAAAACTTTTTATGCATTCTGCCGCCTTGACAAAACAAAATAGGATCTGGGTTTAGAATTTAATCCTCTGATTAATCTCCAATAACTAAAGCAAAAAAGGGCTCGACCGGGAATTGAACCCGGGACCTCCTGCACCCAAAGCAGGAATCATTCGACTAGACCATCGAGCCAATTTTTTGCCGATCTAAGATTAGCAAGCTGATAATGACAAATTTATTATACATTTTGACAACATGGTTTACATTGTAAAATGACGAAGGTCTTTTAAGAGGATCTAAAAACAAATGTTTGCCCATCTTAGAACTACAAAAAGAAGCATTATTTGTTTAGACTTTAAAGTCTTGCAACAATCTTCCAATATTTGTGCAGCTGGGTAGAATCCAAAGACTTCTCTCACGCTTTGTCCAGTCAGGACACCTGCAGCTTGATAATATGGCAAGCTGTCATATATAAAAAGCAAAGAATGTGGAAGCAGTTTCTCCCACAATAGTATATATTATTCTTTTCATCATGTCTTCTACAAATCGTTCCACTTATGAAACTGCCGAGCGAAATCTTGTGACAGAGATTATCGAGGATGGAAGCGATTTCAAAGAATTAAAGGAAGAGGCTAAAAAGAAGGATAGAGAAGCAAAGGAGAGAAAACTGGGCATAGATAAGAAGGAAAAGAGGAAGTCATTCTAGTACCTAGCTTTGTAGACCAGAACTTAGTTTAATCTAATAAATCTGTCTATTTTATGTACTGTAATAACGATCTGTGTAGTGACTAGATGACGACAAAATTAAAGCTACCATTATTCTTATGTTGTGTGCACTATGTCCGTGGCGAATGCATAAATGAACATTGTGCGCAAGGATGTATAAACAGCATGTGAGACAGAGTTTTTTTTTAATCTTTTAAGCGGAGAACAGTAGTGAGAAAAACAAGATCCAAAATTTTCCCACTCGGTATTTTTCTACTATCCAGCATAAATATTTTTTGCAAGCACGGCTGTCTTCTTTTTGTTATTTGTATGTAAATAAAGGCGCTAACTAGCAAGCGGAATGGACCAATGTCGACAGATACCGAAATAATCGTCAAGGCTGCTTTAGGAGCTGGATTAGTGTGCATGTTTTTCTTTTCTACAGCAGTACTTTTATACTTTTTCCAAATCGAGTGTTGCCCTCGACCACGTATTAGACGATTAAGACGTCGTCCAATTCATCCGTTATGGCTATTACGGCCCAACCATCCGAAATATATGAGGACACTTTCTGATAGCGAAATTGAATCAATGTTTCCTGCTCGCGGATATGAGAGCATGGAACAGGTTGCTTCAGTATGCTCGGTATGCTTGGAGGACATTGGATATGGTCAGATGGTACGGTTGTTCGAGTGCAACCATTGCTTCCATATCCAGTGCATAGATCCATGGCTAAAAACAAAGATTAGCTGTCCTACTTGTCGAAAAGAAGTTGTAGTTCTTCCATGATACACTTTCTCTTAGCTAAGGGTTGTAAAAGTTTTTTATTTGAATTTTTTTCGCTAGACAGAATGTACAGAATAGTATTAATGAGCGTACGGATCAGGCTTACTTCTTACATTTGTGGTGCTTTTGGTTCTGCGACGGTCTGAACTGTTGCCAGGAATGGAATTGTGGTGCTTGCTATTGCCACCACTCCGTTGGTGGCTACGGACATACGGATCTTGCGGAATAGAATGATCATAGTCGTATTTGCTCTTGCGCATGCTCTGACTAGAACGATGTCGCGAGTCATAGCGCTGATGGCCATGGCCATCATGTCTTCCGCTGCCTCCTTGATGATGATGGTGGCGTCTAGAGCTGCTATGGTAAGCCGCAGCGCCAGTAGACTGTGCACGAGCGTCATACTCGTTATAATTGTTCTCTTCGTCAATCTTGATCTTTATAATGGTCGCCAGCGCAATTTGCCCCACATGCTCCATATTATCTTCGGGATTTAAAGGACCCAGTTGGCTTTTGCGCTCGAGCAAGTCGCTTACTTCGGACAACGCCAGCCCCATCACCATCTGATCGTGGTGAAGATCCGGAGGAACCATCAGGTCTGAATGACGGAGCTGATGGATCATCCGTCTTTCGCTGCGCAGGGCCTTGATTGCTGCTGCTCCGCCCAGGGTCTGAGCAGAAGCTTGTCGCAGATCCATGTTCTTGTGATAAACATGACGGTAGTAGTGTTCGGCAACGACTTTTTGTACCGCTTCGCTGTCATCAAAGTTGCTCAGAACGTCATCATTGGCATCGAATTCAAGGTCGCGAGTGCGTCCTTGCTTTTTGTTACCTTTGAACAGGCTGCCCATGATCTTGCCTAGCATCTTGGTTGCAATGTCACCGCCACCGCCGCCGCCACCGCCGCCCATAAAGCCGCTAGGACGACCAAACTGCGAATAGCCATGGTTGGGCTGGCCGCCATAGCCAAATGGACCCTGGCCATAGCTGCCATGTCCACCATAGCCGCCAAACCCACCATGCCCGCCATAACCGCCTCCAAACCCAGGACGAGCCATTGCCGTGGTGGCAACGGCGCCCAGAATTTTAGCCCAAGGAAACCCACCACTACTCTGCTTGCCATGCGAATTATGTCCACCATGGCCGCTATGCTGATTGTAGCGACCACCGCCATGCCCATACGGCCGCTGTTTCCCGTGGTTAAACATATTAAAGGCATTCTGAGCAAAGAGCATGTTGTTCAGGTACTGCATCCATTGTGTTTCCCTGGCTGACGCGCCATTCTTGGCTTCTTTGCCTTTAAGATACTGGTATGCACCTGCACCGATGAGCCCAGCAATTGGAACCAACTCCATCAGTTCAATATTCTTTAGCCCTTCCTTGAGACTTGACAGAAATGAACCAGGTCGTGTTTCACCAGATGAATATTCGCTTTCACCGTCAGAGCGGTATCCGTCGCTGTTTGGCCGAGAGCGGTGGTGCTGGTTTGGTGGTGGACGTCCGTATGGCTGGCCGTAGTGCTGCGGCGGTACATCAGAACGCTGGTACTGGGTATACGTATCGTACTCGTTGGTTTCGGTCGGTGGGGGACGTGCGCCCATAGGGCCTGCGTGGCCGTACCCGTGGTATGGCTGGTCCTGCTGTGGCCAGGGCGTTGGTGCATGTGGGTAGCCCTGGGGACGGTTGGGGTCGGCATATTCGGAAGGGCCGCCTTGGGGAGGGGCGTGACCCTGCTGCGGATATCCGCCAGGAACATAGTAGCTGTCTCGATAGCCGGTGCCTGAGGGATACTTTGTTGTTTCAGAAGCAGCACTGGCGGTTTCCAAGTAGTCGTTCGGCTGAGGACGGCCATTCATTTCAGACTCCGAAGAGATGGCAGGCATAGAGTCGTTGGTTGGCTGGATGTTGTGCATTCCATGAAAGCTGTAGTTGTTGGTATATGGAACCCCGCCTGGCTGCGGTTGCTGTGCCATAGTGATAAATGGAAAAGATATAAAGTACTAGTAGGCCTTTTTCTCCAGTTAAATAGAAAAATATTTATCCCCGTGCCTATAAGATGCGTCTTAATAAAGGAGCTTTAAGTGACAATGAGCAAAGAAGAAAAAGATTTGGGGGGCAAAAAAGGCGCCCCACACATTTGTCTGATTTCCTCCTTTTGTTGTCTACGTCACAAGATGGCCCAACTCAAACGAGACATCTGGCAGAGAGATGTGCATTCGGAATGGCATATCTGGAAATTCGACCGCCAAGACGTTCATGGCTCCTGCAGGAAGCATGTTGTTCTAATTTTTTCATTAATGCTGGAAAAAAAATGCATTTATTCCCTCCAGATGTGTTGAGGAGTAGTGCTTGTATCCGAGCAAAAGACGAGGAATTTAGACTATTTATGGTGGTATATATAGAGCAACTTGTTTTTCCGCAGCATGACTAAAAAGTCAATCCCACGATTTCCAAACAACAATGGTGATTTGTCAAGACTTTAATTAGTAATAGTAGCTGTGGTATGCACGGCTGTTCAGGGCCGGCGGTTGATGTTGGGATGCTACGTAAGCATACGGGTCATACTGTCCGTATCCCGTGTCATCATACCCGCGTACCGCCATAGGCGCTGCCGAGTGGCGGCTAGCACGCTGCGCATCTTTTTCGGCCTTGATCTTTATAATGGTAGCCAGTGCTACTTTGCCCACATGCTCTAGACTATCTTGAGGCGACAGTGCGCCTAAATCCGCCTTGCGCTCTATAAGCAAGTCTACTTCTGACAGGGCCATCCCCATCACCCGATATTCGTGCATGGTGTCCAGCTGAGCAGACGCATTCGGGCCTTCTTCCCGCAGCATCTGCTTTTCGGCCTTGAGAGCGTGTATGGCTGCTGCCCCGCCCAAAAAGTGAGGCTCAATCTGGGCCAGACTTTGGCCAGCAACGTATACTGCATGGTGCCATTTTCTAGCAAGTTCTTGAGGCACCGCCCAGCTGTGGTCAAACCCGTCAAGCACACTTGACTCTGTATTAGGGCCAGTGTAGCCGTTGGGAGTATCCTGGTATAGCTGTGCAACCAGAGCGTTGACCATTTGCATGACAATGTCGGATTGTGGTGCCTGCTCGGGGATGTCTTGCAAGTCTCTTGACCTATGGCTGTTTTGGTAAGGATCATAGTCACTTATGCCCCGATGACTATGTGGCGGCGGCACGGCGTCATTTTTAGGCGCAAGGCCCCGCTTGCCTGTTTCTTGCGGCCATGTAGGCCGGATTTGAGGAATTGTCTTGATCAGGCCGTTGCTTCTAGCGTTTTTAAACGCGTTGTAGGCAAACAGCATGTTTTTGAGATACCGAATCCACTTGGGCATTTGGTACGGAATAAGTTTGTCGGCGCTTCTGTTTTTGTAGTGATGAGCCAGCATGCCGCCAACCAGCAGGATCATCGGGCCCACTTCGGAAATTGTGACTGCTTTCGCAATAGCCTTGAAGCGGTTAGCATATGTGTTGGCCGGCAGGCTTTCCTTGGAGCTTGAAGATGAAGAGGACGATGGTGACGCCGATCGCTTGCTGGTCAGCCGTTGGTGCTCTTCATTGGGGGGAGCAGCCGCTTCAAATGATGCAAACGGGTTGTAGTTGTAAGCCGGCTGGGGAGCCTGGGGCATGGGCATTGCAGGCTGCGGCCCCGCATATGCATCTACCGGCTGCATAGGTGCGGCTGGTGCAGATGTATAATTACGCTCTTGTGTATTGTATGCAGGCTGTCCGAAATTGCCCATTTGGTATGCGCTATGACCAGGATACACCGTGGGAGCATCGCTGGGTGTATTTGAGTTGTTGGTGTATGACGGTGGCTGCGATGAGTGCGGCTGCGGCTGGATGCTGGCGGCACTGGTATAGCTGTTTGGTGTTTGTGCCGGAGCTTGCGGCATTGGCTGCATACCCTGTCGTTGCAAGTCTACTTCGGAACTATACCTTGAGTTGCTTACTTGAGATAGTTGCTCCTGCGGCTGTGTGGTAATTCGGCTACTGCTGGAAGTACTAGCAATTGTATCGGGGCTGGCTGCCGGCGGTTCAGCTTTCTTGGCACTTTGCTTATTAGTATGAGCTGCTAACTGCTTAGATGTAGAAATTGGCTGAGATACTGGTAGCGCTTGCTGAACGTTCATGTTAAAAGTTTTAAAAACACAACTACTATTATAGAGGGACGTGTTCTAGAAGGATTTCAAAGTATACCTCCCCATCAGCTAGAAGCAAGCAAAAAAGTAAAAGCAATAAGCCAAGAGCAAATAAAGCACGCCTTTATTGCCCTTTTAAAAGCTTTATAGCTAAAGCACTTTGAGGGAGTGCAAGTTCTTAAAGTCCGACATAGGACTTTCAAACACATGTCTGTTTTGACATTTTGCTTTCCCCTTACAAAGCAAGTGGAAAATTGTATTCCTCTTTACTTTTTAATTGACGTCCTTTTGCATATGTCTCGATATCCCCTCTTTGTTCACTTGCCTATTAACCCAACATTTAAAGACTTTGAATATGATTTGAAATTGGTATTATTTCTGTCTAGCATAAATATGCACAGTACATGCAGACAATCAAGTGACGTGTATTGGGGATAGTTGGCTTTACAGGCTTATTGAGTTTCGCTTCTTTTCGCACATGGCACAAATGCACAGTTGTCGAGTGAGTTATATTTATTGACAGCATGGCAATGGGAATGCTTGTGTATGGCATAGATTTTTTAATATCTGCCGGGCACATGTTTTTGAAAACTTGCTGTTTTGCGAATACTTTCTTGGTCAATGCAATGGCCAGCTGCTTCTTCGTCCATTTTAATTTTGATAATGGTCGCCAGTGCAATCTTGCCTACATATTCCAACGTATCGTCATCGCCTAAAGCACAAGTCTCTGATTTAGATAAAAGCAATTGATTGGCTTCAGACAATGCCAAATCAAGCAGCAGATGTTCTTGTGTGTAAGGCAAGGTTTTGCCGTCATACACTATTTTACCAGTAGCCGAGTCTTGGCTCTGTAACGCCTTGATAGCTGCAGCTCCGCCCAACACTATTGCGTTTGCATTGTGCAAACTGGCATGGTCGTAGTATACATAGTTGAAATAATTTTCAGCGACTAGTCGAGGCACTGCCCAGCTGTTGTCAAAGTCCTGCATCCCTCGGTTAGCTGGCAGATCCATAGACGCCTTGGAGCGAAACAACGAAGTAACAATGTCTTGCAGCAATCCAGTTGCCATGCTCTGCAGATTTACGTCATAATCAAGCGAGCGATCCATGTCTTCTGGTAAAGTTTGCGTATGGTCGGATTCAATGCCTCTTGAGGTGCTATGGATATTACGAGGCGTGGACTTTATAAATCCGTTGGTTTTGGCAAATCCGTAACAATGGTAAGCAAACACTGCGTTTTTAGCATATTTCACCCACCGAGGCATTTGGTAGGGCACTAGTTCTTTGGACTTGCGATGATGGAGGTGATGCGTCAAAACAGCGCCAAACAGGGTGGCAACAGGTAATACTTCTGATAGCGAAACATTACGTAGGCTGTCCATTACACGGTTAACAAACGAATTCATTGCGTGTGGTTCTGATTTTTTAGTCTGTATAGTGGGCTTTTCGCTTTGCACATAATGCGTTTTATGTGATAGCTGAGTAGCTGGTCGAGCAGGCTGATTTGCTGGTGGATAAGGATAAGCTAGTTGCTCGGGCTGTCCTGGAGGATTTGGCATATCCAAATGTGAACCGGTGTAAGGAGTATTGAGTGGTGCTGGTGCTTGCTGCCCAGATACAAAGCTAGCATTGTGATGCGATGAGTTGTATTGGTTTCTTTGCTGCATATTTGTGGAGTGGTGCTCGTTGGAATTTCCAGACATTAGCGTATTTGATGAGCATGAGGGAGGAGGTGGCGGTGCTGGGTTGTGCGGTTGTTGGTATATGGTAGGAACGCTGTAGCTAGTACTGCCTACAGGCATCAGCTCCAAATGCGGTAGCGACTGCTGAGTCAAGCTGGTGTTGTGATAACCCTCATTAGCAGGCACGGCGCTATAATTAGGATATTCTGCGTATGCTGAACTTGAAGGCATTTCAGAAACATAGTTCTGAACGTTGGACGATAGCTCAACTGTTTGTGGAGGAGATATTGGGGCTGGACGCACATCCATTTTTTTTTGTTAGATATGTTATTAAACAATACTATATAAACCACAGAAATGGCGAGTTATATGGAAAGAGAAAGCGCAATTAAAATGTACAAATGCCTATATTTTCCTTCTTAGTTTAGAATGACACGTAGCTTATAACATTTCAATATTTCGCTTGCTCAATATACAGCATTGTTCAAATATGCAAGGATGGAGCTTGTCTTTTGACCACGTACATGTGCTGTCAACTGACACATTTTTCCAACTCGGAATACCACTGGAGATACGCAAATATTAATTTATGCGTGTTATCAGCAATAAGCTAAACTTTAATTTCTGAATCGAAAAACACGCTAATGCTTTTTTAGAATAGTCTTTAACAAAAAGAACATCTAAAGAGGTTAAAACTAACTATAGTATCGTTCCTGGTCAATTTTAATTTTGATCAGAGTTGCCAACGCAATTTTGCCGACATTTTCTAACGTATCGTCGGGATGCAAGTACCCAGATTCTTCTTTGCGTTCTAGCAAATAGCTGACTTCGGATAATGCAAACCCCATCAGCGAATGCTCAGCCTTGTACCCTGGATTTTCCGACGCATTAATATGATGATTTCCGCTTCGAAGAGCTCGGATTGCAGCTGCAGCACCCATCATCTGGATACTAGCATTGTATAAGCTGGTTTTAGTGTGATATATCAGGTTATAGTAGTGTTCGGCGGTAGGCTTGGGTACTGCCCATCGGTCATCAAACTGACTAACCAAATTGCCGTCATTTCTGTCATTGGATTGTAGAAAGAGTGAGCTGGCGATCTGCTGCAATAAATTGGAGCCGTCATCGGAGTGGTTTAGTCCACGATTGCCAGCTGCCTGTGAGCTGGGCTGGGGGGTGTCGCGAGGACGTGATTTGATAAACCCGTTGTCCTTGGCGAAGGCATAAGCATTATATGCAAACAGCGCATTGTTGAGGCGCTTGAACCAGCGTGATTTATGGTAGGGAACTAGAGTATCTGACCTTCGGTGCTTGGTATGGTGCATGATGGCAGCGCCCAACATTGTCACTGCAGGAATAACGTCAGTAATTTGCACTGACTTTACACTGTCTTTTAGACAATTGAGTAAGCTGTTTGCCGAGCTTTCTTTAACCATTGAAGATATATGGTGGTTATTGTTGGCTGAAGGCGCAGATGTGGTGGGTTTTTCTGAAGTGTACGCAGTGGGTTGTGGGCTGGTTGGATAATAATTTGAAGCAGGCGAGTTTAGTCTCGAATGAAAAGTATCATGGTTGTTGGGATACGGAGTAGCCATTGGTGGTATATGTTGGTATGGCTGCTGATTGTTTGGTGGAGGATACTCCATTGCTTGAGGCATAGACACGGAATATTGCGGATACGCCAAATGCTGCTCTAATTCGTGCGGTTGCGGTTGCGGTTGCGGTTGCGGTTGCGGTTGCGGTTGCGGTTGCTGCTGCTGCTGCTGCTGCTGCTGCTGCTGCATCTGCAGTGGCGGCTGTTCTACACGTGGCTGCTGCGCAACAACATTTGGCGAGTTTTCGTGTGCGACAAACGGCTGCTCTAAATAATGTTCATTATTTGCCGCCATTGTCGTGTTGGAGCTGCTAGGTAATTCGGATGGGACCAGCGTGGGCGTTACATAGCCAGGTGCTGGTTTTGGTGCTGGATAGATGTTTTGTCTTTGTCTCCTAGAAAGCGGAACTGGTTCCATAATTCTAGCAAAACAAGACTATGTTCTATAAAGTTATTGCAATACAAAAAAGAGAAAAATCCAAAGTATTGGGATGGCACAGATGAATAAAGCGGGCGGAGGGAAATGTCTGCAGCCAGAGTACAATATATGGTGTGTGTCCAGCAGATATTAGCTTGGCAACAAGAGTGAAATGTGGGAAAGCAAGGGGGTAATTGTGTTTCAAGGGGATTTGAGTGACATAATTATGCCTCTGAAAAAACATCGTTGCAATTAATCAGAAAATTAGACATACACACACATACAGGATTATAGACTGAAAAAAGACCCTGTTAGCTATATCCAAAACATGTTATCGAGGAAATGAGTTCCTATTTTATCTGGGTAAATCTTATCCCCTCCCGCCAATTCACTCACGTGAAATCAAGGCTGGATCAGCCAGACCAATAAAATTTTCATTGCTTGATGTTTTGGGAAGGGTAAGCAAACAGAAAAAAAGCTCCTTCTCTTTTTTTCAATTTGCGACATTGGGTTAGTAGTGTTTAAAACAAAATCGCAAGCAAATAGTTGAAATGTAAGCTGATTAAACAACTGGCAGTGGGATGCTTTTAAAATCAGCGGCGGCAGAAACAATCCTATAGAATCGAGAAAGCCAATTCGATTATGCTGCTCATTTTGCTCAATCGCCTCTCTTATAAGGTCGATTTCTTTGCTGGCTTTATCCTCTGAATGCAAAAAGTCCAGGTGACTCGAATGTTTAGAGAGAAAAACCGTTGCTGCGGCCACAGCTAAACAGTATTGATTTTTTTTGTAGGGCAAACCTTACTACTCAAAAGCGCCTGGCTTCCTCGATCCTCAAGTGCGGTAAGCGCAAGGTATGGATCGACCCCAACGAGGTGAGCGAGATTTCGCAGGCCAACTCCCGCCAGGATATCCGTAAGTTGGTCAAGAGCGGCTTGATCTTTAAGAAGCCCCAAGTGTCGCACTCGCGTTTCCGTACTCGTGAGCTGGCAGCCGCCAAGCGTCTGGGCCGTCATACCGGCTACGGTAAGCGTAAGGGTACCGCAGAGGCTCGTATGCCTAGCTCGGTCCTGTGGATGCGTCGTATGCGGGTGCTGCGTAATATGCTGCGCAAGTACCGTGAGCAGGGAAAGATTGACCGCCATATGTACCACGAGTTGTATGTCAAGTCAAAGGGTAACACGTTTAAGAACAAGCGGGTGTTGATGGAGCATATTCATAAGGCCAAGGCTGAGAATGCTCGTATTAAGGCATTGTCCGACCAGGCAGAGGCCCACCGTCTGCGCAACAAGGCAGCTCGTGAGCGCCGTGCTCAGCGCATTGCTAGCAAGCGTGAGGCTCTGATCTCGGGTGAACAATAAACTTCATTGGTATCTCTAAAAAAAAAACGACAAAAAATCATGAAATGCAAATCAGGTCAGTGCACAGTTACGTAACTGCGTAATGTTCTTGTAAACTTCACCCGTTGCCACCGAGTTTGGCTCAAACGCGACTAAATGCAGGAACTAATTTTGTACTCAAAATCACATGATTTGCTCCCCATTAACAAGTATATTTATCGCAAACCATTTACTAGCTTTGCGAGCAAAAAAAAAAACTGTAAACAAATAGCGAGATTGTAAACAAGGTTATTTTTTTCTGTTGATTATCGATGAATATTATTAAAGCTAAAGCACTATAAAGTATACTCAAAGCCACCAACAGAACACAAAGGTGATAATGGGACCGACCGCATCGCGAGCAACCAGCAATATGTTAACATACTCGAGCGATACAGCAGAAGCCGCAACAAACTTTAGCGAGAACGAGTCAATGGCACAAAGCAGCGAGTCAGAAAAGGAAGACAAGTTACTAGTGTCATCGCCCGCATTATTACCTCTAGACGATTCAGCTAATGAAGGAGATGAGGAGTTTATGCAGAGTGATGAGGAGAGTTTGAATGAGGAATCAGAAACGGATTTATTGGAGCTGCAGCCGAGAAGAGTATCTAGTAGGTTAAGGAGCCATGAGGATATGGAGCAGACCAACGAGGGGATGGTGCTTCGCGGTAGCGCAGGCATTCAAAGGCAGACAACGCCCAGGATACTGGATAGTATGGAGCGGAGTCAACGGAGCCGAACTACCCGGGCGTTATTACGACACGATGCAGCAGATGTTCAAGGGGGAGGGTATTCATCGAGCCCCTCGGCAGGCGTATTGACACGTAGATTGCGTCGAGGACATGCAGACAATGTACATCCTCGGGGAACCAGTTTACGGACCGGATTCAATCGCAGCAGTGCAGAGGGCGCCATTATGGCGAATGAGCAGAGATCACCTACGGCGGCCCGGCGGAAAATAGCACCATCTCTGGTAGCTGCCTTGGCGGATCCAAACACAGAATCGGCAAACAACACTGAAGCCGAGCTCCCAGTATCCCCATTGCCCACCCCAATTATGGATAAACCGCGGGAAGAACGCAGCTATAAGGAGTTTTTCCCTGATCTAAATGTCCACGTTCCGCTAGCAGTGCAGTTTACTAATACGCTGCGGAATTCTCCGCGAGAAGAAGAGAATTCGCAGATAAAGAGTAAGCTGGAGGGGCTGTCTACGCCGGCGTCTTCGGAAGAGAATGAGTCTGAGAGGCAGCCTCCGGCAGGGTCGTCTCGTACGTCGAGCAGCCTGTCGATCAAACTGGTCTTTAATGATCCGGAATCGGATGCAACAACCTCGATGGCTTCCACGTCATTACCGCCACTGTTACGAGCAGGCAAATCGACCATGTCGTATGCTGGTACGCCCCAGTCATCTGTGGTGGTTCTGGCGCCTAAACGGCCAGTTCTATCGCTGCCTCCGGCAAGGTTTCGCAAGCTGAAGGACAGAAATTCACTATATGGGAAGGCAAAGTTTAAACGGCCGGAAGGCCATTATATCCGCAACATTGAGCTTACAGAAAAGGATCTGGCAGAACGGGTAGAGTATGATCTGGACGATGTGGACCGTGAATGGCTGGCACGGCTTAATCAGCAGCGGGTGGCTCAGGGGCATACAGAAATATCTGGAAAGCTTCTGGAAGTGATTCTGGATCATATTGAGAAAGAATGGTTTGATTTGGTCAAAGATGTGCAGAAGGCGATATCGGCGATGCAGCAGGAGCAGCTGCCAGCAGACGAATCAGCATGTGCTATATGTGGCGAAGAGGAGTGCGACAATACCAATGCGATTGTGTTTTGCGACGGATGCAACTTGGCAGTTCACCAGGACTGCTACGGCGTGCCGTATATTCCTGAGGGCCAATGGCTCTGCAGGCGTTGCATGCTGTCACCGGATACTGATACAGCGTGCATTCTGTGTCCGCAGCGCGGCGGAGCGTTCAAAAAAACGACTACAAACAAATGGGCACATTTGCTATGTGCATTATGGATACCCGAAGTGGGAATATCCAACACTGTGTATATGGAGCCGATCGACAGCATTGATCAGATTCCTAAGTCGCGGTGGCGGCTATTCTGCCATCTATGCCACCGTAAAGCGGGCGCCTGCATCCAGTGCTCACATCGACAGTGTTTTACGGCATTCCACGCGACATGTGCGCGTCGTGCACATTTGGCAATGACGGTGAAGCCGGATCGGCGCACGGGAGAGACGGTGTTTCGGGTGTTTTGCGAGCGGCACACGCCAGCAAGCCATATGCAAAAGATCGACTTGGCAGCGCCGCTGAAAACAGCCAAGACGGGAGACAAGCGACAAGGGAGTAAGCCAGGAGACTTGCTGAAGATGCTGGCCAATGGGGTGAGCAGGTGGCCGCCCACAGCAGCAACTATGTTGGCACAGCAGGCAGATGCACGGGTGCTTACCGAAGCTGCGGAACAGGAGAGCGAGGATGCATCGCTGCAGCTGACAATGCGGGTGTTTCAGCCAGCACGGCCAGTTCTCAACGAGTTTGTGTATGAGCGGGTAGCTGCACAGGTCCCGCAGCAGCGGTTGGGGCAGCAGCAGCGGGTTAAGCTGGTCGCAAGCGTGGCCCGGTACTGGGCACTCAAGCGGAGCAGCCGGCTAGGAGCGCCGCTACTGAAGCGGCTGCATTTGGAGCCGTGGACCGCATCAGTGACGCAGCAGCGCGCCCGCGAAATGGCCAATGAGCAGCGACGCGGCGTGGTGCACCGCATTCGTACGGATCTGGAGCGGGTGCGACTGCTGACTGAGAGCGTGCGGCGACGCGAGCGCGAGAAGCTGCGGCGAGCGCGGCTGCAGGTAGAGTATTTGCGGAAGATCATTTTCCCGTTGCACGACATCTTGGCGCCGGTGCTAGATGATCTGATGACGAAACGGGATCCGCGCGGAGTGCTGAGCCGTCCTGTTACTGCCAGCGAGGCGCCAGATTACTTTGAGATCATCAAGCAGCCGATAGACTTTGGCACTATGCGCGATCGCCTGGCTGCTGGACAGTACGCCGACATCGATTCGTTTGAGCGTGATCTGATGCTAGTCGTGCAGAACTGCATGACATACAACAAGCCCGCTACTTACTACTTCCAGCTGGCTGCCCGCATTAAGCGCCACATTGTCCGCCTTATGAGCGATGCGCGCGAGCAACTGAGTAGGCTGCCAATTGATCCCAGCACCGGATGCCTGATGGTCGATCTGAGCCCAGAGATTTTTACGCTGAGCCTCGATATGCCGCCCATGCCTGCCATTTTGGCTGAAGAAAGCGAGCAAGAGAGTGACCAGGCAGAGGATCAAGAGATGGCTGCTGAGACTCCGCCCAAGCCCAAGCCCAAGCCCAAGCCGGAGCCCGAGTCCAAGCCCAGGCTGGCCACGCCTAAAACCGAGCCACGAATCACCCGCTCGCAGCAACAGCAGAAATTGCAGTCCCAGCCGAAACGACGGCTGACGCTATTTGAGCAGCTATCGGTGCCTCCGCCCGACATCCGCAAGCAGCTACGGGACCACGCCACCAGCAACATTCCTGACGACATCAACGTTCTCAAGACCCGCCTACGTCACCACACAGCATCCGAGCAGAGCCCACAGCCCGTCAAGCGCAAGCGCAGCCGCCAGCTGGACAACGAGCCACGCAAGCTGCCGCATGCTGCCGCTAGCTTTGAGCACGGCACCGCAGTGTGGGCCAAAATGGAGTCGTATCCGTGGTTTCCTGCCGAAGTGCGCGCACGCGATGACCCTGATGTGCCTCAGGCGCTGCTGAGCGGCGATAGTGACGACGTGCTGGTGCGTTTCTTTGGCACGTCGGGCGCTCAGTGGCGCTGGGTGGGGTCCTCAATGGTACGTCCGCTCGGGACCGAGCAAAAAACGGACCGCGAGCTGTACCGGGCCCGCAAGGCACGCTCCAAAAACATGGTCAAGAACATTCGTTCTGCATATGTCGAGGCCTGTGCTGCCAAAAACATCATTCCGCTAGCTCCATGAAATAATTTTATTAAATCTCGTTAATGTTCCATACAAACAGGAAGCGCCGGCTGACCGTGCCCTGTCGCCGCTCCTTGGCCTCGCCCACCACCTCGATCACTGTGCTGGCGCCCGAGTCCCGCCGAGATAGCCCGCTCTCCTCGTCCGAAGATGCTGACGACGATGACGAGGACTGGGTAAACGTTGATCCTGGCGTGGTTCGCCGCAGATCGCCGACGCTGCTGGACCGCCGGTGCGCCCGCATGCGCTTTTTGGCCGGCGGCACTGCAATTGCTTCAAGCTTCTGCTGCTGCTGCTTGGTCTGGTTGCTGGGCGCAACTACAATGTCGAATGTGGCAGGCTTGCCAAAGGCCATGGCCACGGGCTTGCGGGCATTGCTGCTGGGTGTAATTTTTTGCTTGCTGTATGACGGGCTCGATGAAGCGCTGCTGGCAGAGACTGCAGCCAGGCTTGTCAGCGTAGCGCCCTCCAGCTCCTCTTCCTCCTCGTTGGCTGCAGGCGTTGCAAATGCAAACGGCTTTTTGGGCTGTGGCAGCTGCTCCAACAGCACCGGCTTGGACTGCGAAATGCACTCGACAAACACCTTTTTGGCTGATGCGTTATGAGCTGCTGACAGCGTGTCGCGTGCCTGGGCGCTGACCACATCCAGCGAGCGGCCAGCCTGCCGCAAAGACTCGGTTGCCGACGCAAACGCGTGTTCGCGCCAGGCCCGGCGCTGTCTCATGCGGAAGCGCGCAAACTCGCAGCTGGGCACGGCATTTTGTTTGAGCTCCTGCAGCCACTGATCGCGCGTCTTTAGCGAGTCCAGCAGCAGGTACACGCGGCACTGCCAGTCGCTGAACTTGAATAGTGTGGCGTCGTCGTCATCAGCCAAAAGCAGGCTCATGTCGTCTGCCCGTTTCTTCTCTGACAGCGACAGCTGCGCCATGCCCGGCAGCGGATGCCGCAACGCCTCGCGCTGCAGCTGCTGGGCGCGGTCCAGAGTGTCCACGGCCGACTTGCGCGGGAATGCGCTCTTGCGCCGGTGCCGGTCCGTCATAGCCAGCGGTGACAGGCGCAGCTCCAGCCCGCCAGGCCCGATGCTGACCAGGTCCGACTCTGGAATCCCAGCATCGTGCAGGTGGAACAGCGACACTTTGGCTGCCGGCGATGCCTTGCGCACCTCGTCTGCTTCAGAGTCATAGAACAGAATGCGGGTGCAGCTCAGCACCGCCCAGTACCGCTTCCATGTTGACACTCGCCCGCAGCGCGTGAACACGCTGAGGTACCCACGCAGCCGCGGCAGCTTGTCCTGCTCGTCAATTGCAGCCCACTGCTGCTCCATGCGCTGCTGCCGCTCCTGCTGCATCTCCGCCTGAGTGCGCTCGCGCTCGCGCCGCAGCCGCTGTGCCCGCTCCTCAAATGTCTCGTGCACAATGATGCCGTACTCCAGCACCACCTCCATCTCCACATGTGCTCCGCCGCGCATGGCTACCTGGTCCTGATTCACCACCGGCAGCATAAACGTGGCACGACGCTTCTCGCGCCGCTCCACCCGCATGTCCAGGAACAGCTCGCCTAGCGGCTGAGGCGTGCTGCTGATGGTGGATGCATTGGAGAATGCGCGCAGCCGTGGGCCTGCGTAGTTGATCTCGTGTGCTGATGTGGTGGTGCTGGTGCGCCCGCGTGGCAAGTAGCTCGACAGCCGCGAAATTGCTGGGTGCTGTGCAAACTCGGCAAAGGACCCGCCGCGGCTGCGTGCCTCGCTATGAGCTGCCTCTTCCTCCTGCAGCATTGGCACCTGGTCGATGGCATGGTGCTGCTGGATCTCCACTGCTCTGCCCAGCGCATCGGTCGCTTGCGCTGTGTCCACCATGCCCTGGTCCAGGACCTCTGTGCTGTCCTCGGCCAGCGCCGGCATTGCTGGTCCAGCGGCTTCTGCACATCCTGCATATGCCGGGTCGCTAGCTATTGCGCTCAGACTCTCGTTTTTGTTGCGGAAGATCTTGCGCAGCCCGCGCCGGATCTTGGCTGTCGTGCGCGTTGAGCTGTCCGACGCCAGCGACGACGTCGACTCGTTGATCATGCTGTGGCGCAGGCCTGTGGCGCGGCGTGGCATTACGCGGCTGGCCAGCACACTGCCGCCACGCGCGCGTGGCTGGTGAGGGTGTGTGCCATACACGCCCAGGTTGAATGTAAACTGCCGGGAAACGTCAAACACAAACGTGTCGTTCATTTTGCTGGCCCACACGCTGGGACCCTTGGGCTTGGTGAGCACTGGCGGAATCACAAAGCGCTCGTCGTTTATCTGCGCGGTGCACTGCAAATTCATGGCTTTGGCTGCGCCAATTTGTCGCACTTCAACCACTTTGACAACAAACATGCCCTCATTGAACCGATCTATGTCGGTATCAAGCTGCGACACTTGGGTGGTGGCGTGGATGCTGGACCGCCGCTGAGTGCGCCGCTGCCGGTCGCCTGCAGAGCTGCTGTTGGTGCGGTACGACGCCTTGGATGTGGATGGCGCCCGGTTTGAAGTCGACGACAGCGCCGATGTAGACTCGTTTGCGGCATTGTTTATCCAGTCCAGCAGTTCGGGCGCCACCGACCCATCGCTCTGCTTGCCGCCGTGAATATGCACGCGTGCTTTGGCACCGTCGCTGTCGTCGCTTAGATACAGCGACTCGTGACTGGCCTTGGCTCGCAGCGACCCGCCGGATGTCTTGTCCACCACTACCCAGCTATCTTCGGTTGCAGACATTATGGATTATTTGTAATTATGCGATACAGATGATAAATAGAAAGCTAATGCTGCTGCCTCAAGGCTTATATAGACGGCAGAAATGAATAAATGAATGCGCTTGTGGGAATATAAACACTGATGGATGAATGCGTCTTGTTGCAACGCCAAAGTGCAAAAAAAAAAGGGAGAAAAGATTTCAGATGAAGGTGAGGTGAGGAGTATTGCCGTCTTTTTAAAAAGGCAAGTTTCGCGGGAAAAATGACCAGCGCATGCTGCGAGGGACGTCAAGCAAGGTGCACCTTTCTGGTGATCCTTGAATGTTTACATATTTCTTTCTAACAACGGCCAAAAATAAATCACCCCCTCCCCTTTGTTTGTCAATCTCAAAATACCGACCTACAAAGAGACGCCTTTTACTCTATCTGGCAGTGCACTATATCTGCGCTCAGCTTGAAGGAGAGATAAAGATATTTACGCGTTCCACACACATAAAAAAGCCTCTTGAGCTCATGCTTGCTCGTTTTGGGATTTCGGAAAGTGTTTCAATGCTATCGTAAACAATGCTGCATTTTGTTCTCCCTCTTTTCTATTAATTGATTCTCTCTCCTCCACTTTAGCCTTATTTGTTTGCCTAATCGAGACATGCCCAGCCATACTCTGCTTCTTGCTTAGGTTGCCGTTTTTGAACGCGGGTAAAATTGCGTTTTGGCAATGTCGCATACTATTTCGCCCAGGTCATGCACCCCCAGCACGACGATCTCTGTGCTGCTGTTAAGAACTGACAGCAACACTACACTTGAGATTTGCGCAAGGGTTTTTTCCTGTGCAATTTGGTCATGAGAAAGGCCCAGTGTTTGTTCCCAGTGCATGTAGCAATTTTGACGTTGGTGCATGTCCATCCAGTATAGTGGCATCCACCTGCCTCACGCAGCTGCTGCGCCAAGTTGTCGCTAACTTGTGACACTATGCTGCGCAAAACTATACCATACCAGAAAGGCAGGCGTTGCCGTAGAAGCATCGTCCCTGTGCTATCAATCGGGCGTTGATTGTAATTAGCTTTGAAAGATTTAGAGATTTGAAAAGATATCCATGATGTCACCTGCTTGAAGGCGGCCTCTCATTGGCCAGAAATTTCTTCTTTTATATGCGCCCCAACGAGAACACAAGTCACAAACGAAAAATTTTTTCTTTCTCTTCTTGCCGACTTTTATATAGAGCGTCGATAACAAAAGGGAGCATTTATACAATATGGTAGTGTCTAATTCGAAGCAGAAGCGTATGGCTGCCAAAGCTGCCAAGGCTGCCAAAAAGAGCGATGCCAAGGACGTGACCAAGTCTATGAAGGAGCTAAAGCTCGAGGCCATCAAATCCACAGACCGCTCAGCAACGGGTGTTCTGGTGTCCAACGTACAGGGCCGTGATATCCATATAGAGTCATACACCCTGTCTTTCCATGGCCGTATGCTTATTGAAAATGCCCGTGTCGAGCTCAACTACGGCAACCGCTACGGGCTGCTTGGAGACAATGGCTGTGGAAAATCCACCTTTTTGCGCTCGATTGCCGAGGGCGACATTGAGCTGCCGCCGCATATGGACACATATCTGTTGAGCGAAGAGGCAGAGCCAACAGATATGGATCCTGTCGAGTATGTGGTGAAGGCTGCTCGTGAAGAGTATGCGCGCCTTGAAAAGGAGCTTGAGGATCTGCTGGCTTCAGAAGATGGTGCAGACAGCCCGCTGCTGGACGGCATCTACGAGCGCATGGATCAGATGGACGCCAGCACTTTTGAGCCCCGGGCAGCTGAGCTGCTACACGGTCTGGGCTTTGACAAGGAGCGTATGAAGGCGCCTACCAAGAGCCTCTCTGGTGGCTGGCGTATGCGCGTGGCTCTGGCGCAGTGCCTGTTCAAGCGCCCCACGGTGCTGCTGCTGGATGATCCGACAAACCATCTGGATCTGCAGTCTGTTGTCTATCTGGAAGAGTACCTGAAGACGTACAACCGCATTCTGCTGATCGTGTCGCACTCGCAGGACTTTTTGAACAGCGTATGCACCAACATTGTGCATATTACGCCCAAGCGGCGCCTGGTATACTACAGCGGTAACTTTGACACGTTTGTGCGCACCAAGAAGGAGAACGAGGTCAACCAGATGAAGGCCTATGATAAGCAGCAGGAGGAAATTGCACATATTAAAAAGTTTATTGCGTCAGCAGGTACCTATTCCAACTTGGTGCGCCAGGCCAAGTCTAAGCAAAAGATTATCGACAAGATGGAAGCCGATGGTCTGATTGAAAAGGTTGAGACAGAGCGCAAGATAAAGTTCCGCTTCCCGGAAACCAACCGCTTGCCTCCTCCAGTGCTGAGCTTCTCGGACGTGTCGTTTAGCTACGACGGCGACATCAAGCATGCTTTGTACCGCCACGTGGAAGCAGCAGTGGATATGGACTCACGTATCGCTCTGATCGGCCCCAATGGTACGGGTAAGAGTACGCTGCTAAAGCTTATGTCGGGCGAGCTCGAGCCTACTGACGGGCGGGTGCAGCGCCATACACAGCTGAAGCTGGCAAAATACAGCCAGCATTCCAATGACCAGTTGGATGGCGAAAAATCGCCTATCGACCATATGCGGTCCAAGTTCTCGAAGGTATCTACGGATATTGATTTCTGGCGCCAGCAGCTAGGTCGCTTTGGTCTCTCCGGCAACCACCAGACCAACCCTATCAAGACCCTTTCTGATGGTCTCAAGAGCAGACTGGTATTTGCCGAAATTGCCCAGGAGGCGCCCGGCATTATTCTGTTTGATGAGCCTACTAACGGTCTGGCTCCTGAAGCCATCGACGGTCTGGCCGAGGCTATCAACGAGTTTAATGGCGGCGTGGTCTTGGTCTCGCACGACTTCCGTCTTATCAGCCAGGTCGCCAAGGAGCTGTGGCTGTGCGAGAACAAAAAGATTGTAAAGTTCACCGACTCTATTGACAAGTACAAGGAGAGTTTACGCAAACAGGTCACGATTTAAAGTGGTTAATAAATTTGCTTTTATTGACGTAATGGTATATGCTTAACTCCTACCACCAAAAGCAGCACGATTGCCGTGAAGCCTGTGGCGGCAATAAACACCTTTTGCAGTGCTATGACATAGCAATGGATGATTTGGTTGCGAATTTCCAAAGGAAACGATGCCGTGTAAATAGTGCTTTGGTCATTAAAAGTGTTGGCTATGTTTGCAGCATATTCAGGATGTTGTTGAGAGAGCAAGCCAAGCTTGGGAAGTGCTTTGTTTTGGAATATGCTTTGTAAAACAGCAATGCCTATGCTTGATCCCAGCATACGAGCAAACATAAACACTGCTGTTGCTGGTGCCATATACTTGATGGGTACCGCTACTTGCATGGCAAGAAGCATTGTCTGGATCATAAATCCCAGTCCGCAGCCCATTATAAGCAAAAAGCATATTTGCTCTGCAGAGCTGGTATGCTCGTCAAAGAGAATAATCAAACCAGACCCGAGTACAAATAGTATTGTTCCGAAAAGAATGAATCCTCGATAGTGTTTGGTTTTGGACACCCAAAATCCGATACCAATGGAGACAACCGAGATTCCTAGTAGAAATGGTAGCAAATGCAGCCCCAAATTAATCGAGCTGCCGTTTTTGACAATTGCATACCAGATAGGAACAAAGAATATGACAGAGTACATGCCGATCCATATAAAGAACTGGCTCAGAACCATCAGACTGACGTTGCGGCTAGAAAACAGATGTAGCGGCACAATCGGGTTGACTGCTACCTTCCATTCTATCAGCAGAAACAGGCACAATGCCAGAACACCGAATACCAGCAAGCAAATTACTCGCGCAGATGTCCACGAAAACATATTACCACCCCACGTAAGCGCCAAAAGTAGCATGACCACGCCGCCAATAAGCACCAGCGCGCCCACAAAATCCACCTGCTTCAGTTTTATCCAAAACGAGTCCTTGGGCATAGGCAACTGCAAATAAAACATAGTCACTATAAATATCAAGCCAGCTAAAGGCAAGTTAATCCAGAATGCCCACCGCCATGAAGCCTTATCTGAAAACACTCCGCCAAGCACTGGGCCAATAATTGAGGATAGCGTCCATACCAGGTTAAACCCGGCAAAATACCCCGAACGCTCCTGTTCTGTTGTCAAATCAGAAACAATTATAAACGCTAGAGATACTAGTCCGCTTCCACCAACCCCCTGCAATGCCCGACCAAAAATCAGCACGCTCAAATTTGGTGCCCACCCGCATGCAACACTTCCTGCCGTAAATATGGCAACTGCTGAAAGAAGTGCTGCGGTACGTCCAAATATATCGCTTAATTTGCCGTATACTGTCTGCATAGCTGTAGCTGCCAGCATATAGGCGGTTGATATCCATGTTGCGTTTGATAGCGCATTAAACTCATGAGCTATGCTAGGAATGGTTGTTGATACTACGGTAAGGTCAAAACTGCCTAGAAATATGGTTAACGCTAATGCAAAGATCACTACAACCCGCCGACTAAGCGGCATATGCGATAGCGAGTTTTGTGCATGTGCTAGGTGCGTAGGTTTATCGGTAATAGTAGCATCTTGAACTAAACTAATATCGTGACAGCTACTTTTAGTCATTGTATATTAGTATAAAATTTGCATAGCTTATGAGAGAAAATTTTACTAGTTCCCAAGCCACAAACATTGGATTATTGGATAAGTGAGGCGTGCGGCTTTGCTGTTGGTAAGCATGTATGCCGTCTTTAATCCAGGATATTGCTAGATTCATATGCATACCAAATGATGCTTGCTAAGCTCTGACAACGCTAATAAAATTAAAAAGCAGGTAGGCAAATTCTTTCTACATTCCTGAATAATTTTTTTTACAATATGCATCCCGAAATCGCTAGTATTGCTGTACCTAAACAAATTATGCAGCTATTTCTTGAGGACCATTACGGCGACAAAATCAAAACGTTACTGATTAGCAAAGATAGCAGTGGTGCTTTCCTTTCGCTGGAAATCGGCATGCACAGTCTTTTCGGGTTCAATTATGAGCTAGCGCCATCTGTGCTAACTGAGCCAAAAAAAACTACCCTTTGCTATTTAATGAAGCATGCGTTACAGCCCAGCAAGCACTAAAGCAAAGTATATATGACTTGCAAAATTAGGTTGTTAAAGAGCATGTTCTAATACGGATTGCAAATATGCCAAATCATCCAGTGCTGCAGCGTAAGCGTATTCCTAAATCCAAATATATCGGAAAGCTGCTATGTCTGACAGGCACAGTCATCCGTACAGGCAAGCCCGAAATGTTGGAACCATATTGTCGTTATCTATGTCTTGAGTGCCGAGGTATATTTAAATTTGATGCACGGATGGAGTAGCACAATTTTATTCAGCAACCAACGCAATGCCTCGTCGCTGGACTGGGAGACTGTGGCTTTTCAAAATTCCAGTTTTTGATAGGCTTTCGGCTGATAAAGTGCACCGCTGCATTGACTTTCAAGAAATTATAATTCAGGAGCAAGGATCTTTAAAAATCCCTCGGCAAATTCCAGTTTTACTTGAACGTGATATTGTGGACAGAGTGCAGACGGAAGATCTAGTTACCGTCACTGGTGTAGTAATGTGCCGGTGGTGACCAATGGTAGTAGATGAACGACCAGACATCTCTATGGCAATTCGTGCCAACAGCATTATGATGCATGTAGATTTTGCTACCAGTGTGGTTACCAATGACATACATAGCAGGATACAAGAATTAAAGGCCAGGTATAAAGACAGACCAATGCATGCTCGCAATATAATCGTTGACAGCATGTGTCCACAAGTCTACGGGCTGTTCTACGTTAAATTATCTGTACTATCAATGTTGATCATTGGTTTGTCTTGTAATGACAGCTCTGGCATGCATGTTCGTGGAGAGTCTCATATGCTGTTGGTAGGCAATGCTGATACAGCAAAGTTACAGCTATTAAAATACGCCACCAAGCTAATTCCACGCTCAGTTTTGACTACGGGAATGGAATCTACTAGTGGTAGCCTGGTTGCGTTGGTAATCAAGACTGGTCCCGAATGGCAGCTTGAAGCTGGCGCATTAGTTTTAGCTGACAATGGGCTTTGCTGTATTGACGAATTTGGTAGCTTAAACCGGAACGAACAAAATGCTGTTTTTGAGGCTATGGAGCAGCAAAGCCTTTCGATCAACAAAGGAGGATTTGCATGTAATCTCAATGCTTATTGTTCGGTGCTAGCAGCAATGAGTGCTCGAGATAAATACGACATAGAGTCGTCATTGTCAGCTAATACAGCGTTGCCAACATCGCCTTTGAGCCGCTTTGATCTGGTACTGGTGCTTCTGGATACACACGATGAGCAATGGGATGCACAGGTATAGTCGCTTTTACTAAATGGAAGTCAGCGAATGAGTAATGTCATCAGAGAACAATGGGATTTTAACAAATGGCAAGCATATATAGCATATGTAAAAACTATCTTGAAGCCTACAATTATGCCGGTCAATGAGCAAGTGTTAACCCGTTACTACCGGATGCAACGGCAGCGGGACTCTTTAAATGCGGCCCGTACCACAATTCGCCTGTTAGAAAGCCTAATCTGGCTAGCTCAAACACATACATGCCTTATGTTTCGCAACAAAGTACTACTGGCGGATTCAGTGATGGCAGTGGTGCTAATGGAGTCAACTATGTCGTCAACATCAGTGCCAGGAGTAGTAGACACGTTACATACGACACTTCCAGAAAATTCGGATTTGTTTTACAAAGAGCTGGAAAAGCTGGTGTTACGGCGGTTGGGACTGGTGCATCTACGCAAGTAAATGAATGGTAATACTTTATTTTATATCCTAATTAAGTAGCGGTATGCTGGATGTTTACGATATAGCATATGGATAACAGCAAAATAAATAAGCTTCAGTTTTCTACCAAGCACGCCCGAGGCATTGGCGTTGTATACATAGAGCTGCTGCTATTTACACGTTGAA
>JANBTS010000074.1:0-52495 GCA_027578955.1 Coemansia sp. RSA 1250
GCTGAGCTGGTACTGATTCGGCGCATCTTTGAGCTGCAGCAGGAAAAAGAGCATCTTATCCATATGATGCAGGAGACATCATGACAACTTCCAGTGCGGTTTGTTCGCCAAGCATCCTCTTTAGAGAACGTTAGATTAGCTTGCTGTATTATAAAAGTTTGATTCCACTTTGCTCTGCATATGTGACTGAAGCTCTCGAGTTTTATTGATGAGCAAAAAATGATCATTCCTGATTATGATTTCAAGTAAACAAAGAAATTTTTGTTTTTGGTTTTTTGCTTGTTTACTGCCACAGTTCTTTTTGCTTATTTTTGTCTTGTCCCTGTTGTTGTTAGTTGCAGGGAGTTATATTTTTTATTAGCACAGTAGTGAATTTGAATGCTCTATCTGTCTTCTCATTTGATTGATATACGCTAAATTTACCGGAAAGTTGGCTCATCCAACAAAATTGACAAAAGCATAATTCAGCACAGCAACCACGAGAGAGACCCACTTGGAACATGAGCGCAAACGAGTTTCTAGACACGTTACGCAACTTTGACCTCGAGCACTTGTACCCTTGGTAAGTGGTCCTCTATTGCTTTAGACTGGTATTAATAAATGCGCTGATAATGCAAGTGGGGGGTACTAAACACACAGCTGCTGGTAATATAGTCTTCATGGCTGCGGGATAACCTCAAATGAAAGCTTGTTGCAGGTAAGATAATATACAGCTGACATTTATAACGGTCACGCACTATACTTAATATGCTATGTGATCATGTGTAGGTCGATCCATTTGAGCTGCGTGAATATGGTGTGACGGGCAGAGATGACATTTCCAATCTGCAGTCGCTTATTAAGAGGATAAAGGAGCACTATGGTTATAATGACCCTCCTCCTCCTCCTCCTCCTCAGTATCCAAGCAAGTTGCAGGCCTCGTACACAGCGACTACTCGTGGCCGTGGTGAGATGGTATCGTTTGGAGATAGTGATGAGGATTATTATTCTCATCGAGATAATGGTGCCAGTCAAGGGGCAGGGATTCCTCGCCCTGGAGGCAGGGGTCGGTCGCAAGGGCGCCGGCCATCAAGCATATACGGCTTGCCAAACGTATCTACAAATGGCATTCCGCGGGCAACGCCAGCCAGCAGCTTTTCGCCGCCAATGCAACCGATGCGGCACAACACGGTAGTATCGTCCCATCCCGCAAACGAGCAGCGGACTATGGGAAGACAGGGGCTTCCGCCACCAGGCAATCCTGCAGCGTCAAGAGCCAACAGAAGACAGACTCTGGCACCAGCATCGCAAGGGATGGGACACTCGCGAATCAGCGACAATAGTTCCAGGACTATAGCTGCACGGCAGGGTGGTGGACGTGGAGGACTGGGGCCTTCGCGTCCAAGTCTCAGCAACATGAGCGATATTCTGGAGCGCACCAATGCATTCACTCGATCGCAGCAGATTGCTGACGATTCAGACGAGGATCTGGAGCGTGTGGTGCGTAAGCCAGGTCAAAGCAATTTAGTAAACGCGTACGGAATCCCTGTACGCCCAAAGACGGGCCATGTCAAGAGATCGTCCAGCGAGCGCCGCAGTCTGGCACCCGGTGCAAGTGGATTGCGTCCTAAAACTGCACATCGCAATTCGCGTGATGACGCCAGCTCAGGGCTGGCACCGATCAGGGAGCTGCCGTCGAATCTGAACGACAAAATTCGAGTTTGTGTGCGCAAGCGTCCGCTAAACAGCAAGGAGCGCGAGAAGGCTGAAAAGGACGTGGTGGTTACCAATAGCAATCGGTCGCTGTCTGTAATGGAGCCAAAGGTCAAAGTGGACTTGACAAAGTACATTGAAGAAAGCCGCTTTAAATTCGACGAAGTGTTTGACGAGCAAGCGTCCAACACGCAGGTGTATGAGCGCACGGCCAAGCCTCTGGTGGACTATATCTTTTCTGGCGGCAACGCAACGTGCTTTGCGTACGGGCAAACAGGCAGTGGAAAGACATACACGATGATGGATACTCATAACGGACTGTATATCAAGGCTGCTCAGGACATCTTTGCTCTGCTAAACAGGCCAGAGAACCAGCATCTGCAAGCGTTCTTGGTATTTTACGAGATCTACCTGACCAACTTGTTTGATCTGCTCAACAACCGCAAAAAGCTGTTTGCTCGTGAAGACTCCAACCAGAACGTGTGCATTCAGGGCGTACGTGAGGTCCTGATTCAGTCTCCAGAAGACCTGCTCAGCGTGTTCGAGTACGGCAACAACTGCCGTAGCACCGGATCTACAGGAGCCAATGCAGATTCGTCAAGATCGCATGCAATTATGCAGATTTCGCTCAAAGATACGTCCAAGCGCCGCCCAGTCCAAGTAGGCAAACTGAGCTTTATAGACTTGGCTGGCAATGAGCGCGGCTCTGACCGCGGCGACAAGGCTGACAAGCAAACGATGATGGAAGGCGCAGAGATCAACAAGGGCCTGCTGGCTCTAAAAGAATGCATCCGGGCGCTGGATCTCAAGCAGAAGCACCAGCCATTCCGCCAGAGCAAGCTGACACAGGTGCTCAAGGACTCGTTTATTGGCAATTCACGAGCCTGTATGATTGCCAATATCTCTCCCAATACAAGCAACTGCGACAACACGCTAAATACGCTGCGCTATGCCGAGCGAGTAAAGGCAATGAAGCCTGGAGGCTCAACGAGCAGCGATGCTATGCCAGCGATAACCGAGAGCACACGCGATGCCGAGGAATACTTTGAGTATGACGACCCAACCTACGAAGATGACTCGCGGGAGCGAGCACTGGAAGGCGACTTTGGCTATGACGATGCGCAGATACCGAACCAACGTGGCGGTATGGCCGAGTTCCGGTCCAGCACGCACGATGCATTCCAGGAGGACGAGTTTTCACAGCGCAATTCGATAGATGACGAGTTTGCTTCGGTATCTACGACATACTACCACAGTCAGCGCCAGCAGCCGCAAGCGCCTGAGTCGCGAGTATCGTTTGAGGACCCGCTTGATCAGATCAGCGATGATGCGCCGTCGCTTATGGACGAGCAGCCGGCGTTTTTGGACGATGTCAAGGCACCACTGCGTTCTCCGCGCATGTATGGGTCGCCAGCAGCTAAAAGCTTTGTGTCATCGCGGATGGTAAAGTCACCTACAAAGAAGCTGCGGGCACCATCACAGCTGACTGCTGGATCGCGGCTACCGGCATTTGGACGCAGCAACAGCATTAGCTTTGACGCAGCTAGCTCAGGAGAGCAGCCACTGTCGCCCAGCAACAGAGACATGCAATTTGGCCAGCTCGCTGCAAATACACGTTCGCGAGGTAACACGCATAGCAGCGGGGTCGGCAACGATCAGCGCTATAACGACGAATCGTCCCCAGTGCCGTTCTCGTCCAACTCTAGCGACCCATCCGACACGTACAACTCGCCAGATGAGCCCGTAGGCACTGTTCCTGAGACCAAGCCAAGCGAAGCACACGGTAGCCTGGATGCTAGCAACAAGGCTGATGTAGATACGCTGGCAGGGTCGTTTGGCGGTTTGCGGATTGGCGATGTGGATGCCCTGGTCAAACTGCACAGGTCAGAGATTCGGGCCACCACCGAAGCGTGCAAGGAAGAAACGATGCTGATCAGCGCATACTCAGCCTTCAGCTATTCGCAGCTGGCGCAGCACAGCCGTAGCAAAGACCGAAGCGAAAATGAGCATTCGCGGCCCAACAGCTGGCAGCAGCAGACACAGGTGCTGGCAGACAAGTACCATCTGAATACAGACACAGGCATAATAACGCGGCTGGCGGACGGCGAGCAGTTTGACAGCGTGGAAAAGGCCAAGATGAGTGAGGCCATCGAGTACCTGGAGAAGCTGGACGGGCTGCTGAACTACAAGCAGAAGCTAATTGTGGATCTGCGCGAGGCCATTCGCAAGCTGGTGTGTGGCGCAGGGGTTTAAATTTCAAAATAAATGTCGATTATCAGCTGATCAAAGCGGGGGGCACATATCTGTTGTGGTGGTGCACGGGCCATCTAAGGCCGCTTAAAACGGTGGATTTTCACATGGCTTTCCGTCATTTTCCTATCAAGCAATATCCGCTAGGATAATAAGCTTGCCGTTTGATATAATGGACGCAGCATCAGCTGAACTTATTCTGACTCGGGTATTTTGCAGAGCAAAAGAAGGGCCTTTTAAAAATGGGATAATTTTTCATGTGCTGAGGCTCTGATTTCCTGAAATACAAATGCGACGCCTCCCCTGTTACTGAGGGAGGTTGTGGAGCTTTGCTCGCTCTTTCTCTTTAGCTTTTCGGTTTCTGATATTCGCAACTAATTTTGGCACAGGTTTTGTTGAGTCACTTTTATTTCCTGGCACAGCTTTCTGGGCTTAGCAAAGGAGACCGTGTTTCAGGCCCTTTCCTCTTTATATTGTGGAAGCACTCCCCCTTTTTTCTTCTTTTACTGATGACGATAGTAACGGCACTATCACTACCCGCCTCTATTCGCATTCGACCAGCAACCCGCGGCAGAGCCCCTACAGCAGCAATGAGAGCGTCGCGGCTACACAGCACAGCCATTATGACCCGAACCGCCAATGCGTTCAGCCTGCCTGTCGGGCAAGTGTACGAGCAGCCATTTTCCCACGACAAAGATATGGAAAGCACAGACAATCCGCTTGCAATGCAGCTACCATTGGATGCCAATGTGCATCCCTCTCCGCTGCAGATGCAGCCTCACTGGCATAATATTGGCGGTTCACACAAATGTATTGTGTATTTGGAGCCGCGCCGCAACACGCCGCTGTATACGGCTATCGAGGAGTTTTTCCGGGTATCGGCCAGCATGTTTGGGCCGACCGAGGCGCACCAGTACCATCCGCATAGCTCAATGACAGGGTTTATTGACTTGGCGCCCATGCGCGACAATGCAAGCAGCATGATGGCTGAGATAGCCTATCATCTACACTCGCTCGTGACCACCAAGCTGTCCTCTTCACTGATGCAAGGCGACAAAGTGGCCCCCCAAGTGCGCACAGTGGCGGTTGTAAACGACTATCCGCACCCAGGAACACACAAGATTGAGATCAAGCTGGATACGCCAGCGGTGTTCCGCAGCATAATTGACCAGGTTGCTGAGCTGGTGGCTGAAGCTGGCATTCGGCCCAAGCGAATGGGGCATATAAGCCTGGCATACTGCAACAAGCATGTGCCTACGACCACGGTGGTGTCTGCCGGGCAGGCAAAGCAGCTAGAGTCTCTGGCACAGTCATTCTTATGCCATCCGCAAGTCTTTGATCCCGCAAAGAATCCCTGGGATATTGTATTTTATGAGCTCGCATACAAGTCAACATCGCTAGACATACCACATAGGTTTTCACAAATTGCTCGCTGGCAACTGTAAATAAAAAGTAATGCAAAAAATAGAAAGTTTTACAGCTTGCTGTATTTATCAGCTTCCTGGCGTACATTCTCAAACACCTTCAGCATTTTGCGGCGAGCGCCCAGCGCTGCAACGCCCTTGGCCTGCAGTTGTTCATCCGAAAGCGAAACCACGCTAGTCCAGTCCATGCCTGCAAAGCAGTCGGTGTACTTGTGCAAACGCAAGCTCCGTAGCCAGGCCGGAATATCCTTGACCAGCTCCAAGTCCACGCCATCAGGTTGCGGCTTTAACGCCGCTGGCGAGTGCGTTTGCGCTGCAATTGGGTTTTGGCTTGGTATCGGAGTGCCTGCGTTAGAACGGGGGAAGTTTGCGCGCACCGGTGTGGTCGATACCGAGCTTACCGCGCTTACAGCTGCTCCTCCGCCCTGCATACGAGTGTTGCCTGCGTAGCCTGCATGGTACTGCTGGTTGTAGCCGTATGCCTGGTTGCCGGCACCATACGCACCACGCGGCTGCTGTTGTTGAGAGAATGTTGCGGCTAGCGGCGACGACAAGTGCTGTTGCCCGGCACCGCCGCTATTAGCACCGGAAATAGACATTTGTGCCAGATTAGCAGCTAGCTGCTGCTGCTGCTGCGCCTGCATGGTGTCGCGAGGCGACTTTACCGCAATGCTGAGACGGTTGCTGACCGAGCGGCGTGCAGCAATGCCGCTGGTACGGTTCATGTTGGCATCAATCATGTGGGTCAGAGCAGACGCGTTGGGATCAGTTCCGATGCTGCCAAAGGGCTCGAGGCTTTCGGTCAGCGATGACCAGCGGAAGTCTTTGGGCTCCATGTCCACGCTCACTCGCGGAGTGGACTGCTGCGTCAGCAAGTTGTTGCTTTGGCGACGGGAGGCACCTACCGCGCCGATGCCCAGTTGCTGATGCGCAAAGTGCTCGGTTGACGGGCTGGCGGCCGCTCCTGTTGGCCCTGTGCGGTTCATCCGCCAGTCCGAGTTGGCATCGGCCTCGTGGCTTGAACTCTTTGGCCGCTGCTGCGTGGGATCGCCAAATCCACTGACCCGGCGCGCTTCCAAAACATCCGCCGGCCCTGCTCCATGAGAAGAAGATGGCTTGGCGCCATTTCCAGAGCCCATCAGCAGCAGATTGTCTGAGGACAGGTCGCTGGCATTCCAGCCGCCAGCGCGCTGTACGCTGGGCGAGCCTGAAATCATGGGAAGGCCGGGAGCACCTCTTATGCCGCCAAATGCAGGGTTGGCGCCTGCAGGCCCACTATCGTAGCTCATACGCCCGGCGCCCGGCTGTCCTACCTGCGGCGCCTGGTTCTTTGCATAAGCGCCCTGCACTGCAATCGAATGACGTTCCGGCCCATGCACATTCCCATCACCTGCAGCGCCAGCTGGTGCCCCATTGGCCTCTGATGCCTGGTCCATCATTAGCATTTGCTGCAAAATCGTAATAAAAAACCGCACTTGCAAATCCGAGCAATGCTGCATCAGCGAATACAACGCCGCCGTACGTTCCGGCTCGGCCAGCACCGAAAACCAATCGTCGATCGTATCTAGCTCATTTTTGAACTCGCTGTCTAGACTCACTTTGGCCATGTCCTCAAGCATGTCTTCGAACTGCGACAGGCTTTCAAACCACCTGTCTGCGTGTTTGGCCTCGGGCAGCGGGTGCTGGGCGTTGGCAAAGAAAAGCTCCGACGCTGGTCTTTCAGTCTTGTTTGCAGCAAAAGAGGGCTGCGGTGGATTGAAGTTCTGCGGCTCTGCTTTGGCTGTAGCCGACGTCGTGGAAGTTGTGCTGCCTGACATCATAACTATTTAGAGCTACCTGCACTCGAATAAAATATAAACCTGACCAGAGGTAAAAGTGGCTTTTGTTATGAAAATAAGAGTACAAGTGCGTACAACGAGTACTTGGTAAATTGCGAGTTATCGTTAGCAAAGCAAATTGAAATCTTGCTTTGGGAAAAAAAAAAATAAAAGCTGCTTGCTCGAAATTTGGCGATTGTTCCAAGCCTTTTTTCTCTCTTAGCAAGCTGAATAAATGAAGATGTAGCTGAATTAATAAAACGCCCTCTACACTTTGCTTGCAAGCGTGCAAGGTTGTACTGTTTTAATGCCAAGAATATATGTCAAAAAGAATAGACCAAGGGGGAAAAGAAGAAAAAGAAAAAGAACTACCGCGTTTTCTCAAACAACCATTCTCTGATCTAATTGCCCGTGATTAGTTAGCGATTATAGGCAGTCTAGGTCTGTAAACACCAGCTTGCTTCTACACGCGTGTACCGCGAATAATATCTTGGCTATCGGTCAATGCGGCCAGGCCATTTGAAAAAAAAGCACCTTGGGTGCTATAGAGCCACCAAAGCTAACCCGAGGGAAATCTAAGCAGCTATGAACACAGAAAAATAGAGCCTGTTTGCAGTATTGGGAAAATTTTTTTCCCTTCCCCCTTTCCAGAGTGGGACAAGAGAACCTGTCAACAAGCGGCGCGTTTATTTTTTTTTTCCCTCTTCTGGTTGTTTGTTCATAAACGTTATTTTTTATAGTGGGTGCAGAATTTCTTCTTTTGCTTGCCTCCTAGTTACTTTTTATTGTTTACGGGCGAAGGGTAGTTCTATCAGCCAACTGAACCAAGAAAACCAATTTGTGAGCAGAAGCCTGAATTTTCATTATTTTACTAAATTCCGTTAAGCCAAGAAGGAGGTCCAAGCTTTGGTTTATTTCTGCATTTACGTTAACAGTTGAATCTCGTTGCATCTCTTTTGTGTTTTTCTGTTGGTAGCAATGGCGGATGACAGCGTGAATGTCGATTCTATTATTCAGCGTCTTTTAGAAGGTATGTTGTTTTTTCCATTTGAGCAGGCTGCAAATTCCACGCTTATAGCAGTCTCTTTATGTCGGGTGCCAAGTCTACTGTTGTCGGAAAAAGCATAGCTGGCTTACTGCTGACACTTGTTTACTTTAAAAGCTCTATTCGAACAAGGAAATTATTGTTCTGCCTGAGCGTTCTATTTGCCTGTAAGACAACGGTAAATAGTAGCCACTTACCGCACTGCTCTCCTTTTTTTTTTCCCTTTTATCGATTGTTAAGGATATTTGGGGCGTTTTTTTTATCTTTTTGTTATCGCAACTACGCCTTGCTTGATTGCTTTTGGTGAACACCAATGCTGGTTTACAATACAAAAAGCGTTTAGGATGTGGTGACTGGACGCATATGTGTTTAGTGCCAATGCACAGCTCAGCCTTCCCCTGCCTCATTATATGCACATATCACGCTAGCAAGTCTTGGTTGTGCTGCATCATATCTGGCCCTCTGATACAAATTGCAAGGATCTAATTGGGCTAACTGTGGAACCATTATAGTACGCGGCTCGCGACCTGGAAAGGAAGTGCAACTACATGAGACGGAGATCCAATGGCTATGTGTGACCTCGCGCGAGATTTTCATAAACCAGCCGGTATTGCTGGAACTGGAAGCACCGATTAAGATTTGCGGCGACATCCATGGTCAGTACTATGATTTGCTTCGGCTATTTGAATACGGCGGGTTCCCACCAGAGGCAAACTACTTATTCTTGGGAGACTACGTTGATCGCGGAAAACAGTCGCTGGAAACAATATGCTTGCTGCTGGCTTACAAGATAAAGTATCCAGAAAACTTTTTTGTCCTGCGAGGCAACCACGAGTCGTCGTCTATCAACCGCATTTACGGGTTCTATGACGAATGCAAGCGGCGCTACAACATTAAGCTGTGGAAGACCTTCACCGATTGCTTTAATTGTCTGCCGGTAGCGGCCATTATTGACGAAAAGATCTTTTCAATGCACGGCGGACTGTCGCCGGATCTGATCAGCATGGACCAGATCAAACGCATTATGCGTCCGACAGATGTGCCAGACACAGGGTTGCTTTGCGATCTGCTTTGGTCGGACCCAGACAAGGAGATTACTGGATGGAGCGAAAATGATCGTGGCGTGTCGTTTACTTTCGGGCCAGACGTTGTTTACCGATTTTTACACAAGCATGACCTTGATTTGGTGTGCCGTGCTCACCAGGTCGTGGAAGACGGGTACGAGTTCTTTGCCAAACGTAAGCTGGTAACGCTGTTTTCTGCGCCAAACTATTGTGGCGAATTTGATAATGCCGGTGCGATGATGTCAGTTGATGATACGCTTATGTGCTCGTTCCAGATTCTTAAACCGGCCGAAAAGAAGCCTCGAGGAGGACGGCGTCGCTGAAATATTAGTGAAGAGGAGGAAGAAATGCTATAAAAATTAATAGCTTTTTAGCATCAACCCTCTTTATAAGTTTTATTCTTTTTTTTTCTTCATTTCATAGGCAACATAAATGAGGGAATGATTGCTCTAATTTTCAAGGCGTATTTATTGACGCTAGAAAGCTTAGCGTTTACGAGATACATGTACTATGGTATATATCATAAATACAGCTGCCAGAGACATGCATGCTATAGAAACGCCCTTGACAATGATAGAGTTGTTGTCGCTACTGGCCAGAGCAATGGGAACCATAGGGTCAAGCATGGCTGTACAAGCTGCAAGTATACTATAAGCAGCAAACAGCGCGGCTCTTGCTGTCTTTAGTCTTCTGGGGGTTTCTTTAGTCACTGGAAACATAAATACAGCAGATAAAGCCAATAAACCAGACACGCCAAGAAGAACCCTTGGTGCGAAGTCGAAGCCTTTGAGCATTCCATTGTCAAAAGGCGATTCGTGCGTATTTCTATAGCTCCAGTTGGCAATAGATGACCCTATACTTAATCCAACAACTACAACTAGCAGAATAATCTCTCCTATCTTTAGGTAGTCGGGTTTGTTTTCTGGCGAAGGCGACATTTTTAATAATTTAGATAAAACTACTAAGAAAAAAGCGGAATGCAAGAAATAGTGCTAAAATGTATAAGGTCTCTCGACCCTGCTATTTATAATAGCTGCAGCAGTGAATACAAGTTGATAAGGGTAGTTAAAAATGTGTGACCACATCTGGTCTTTTTTAAACATTTATCAGACGACTGCATTCTTTTTGTCTTGCTTGCGCGTGACAAGCAGCTACGCTGCAAACCGGTTCACATATAGCGGCTACAAAGACCATGGCAAGTAATGCCGGCGTTTAAATTCCTTTGGACACATACATGTCTCTGTAATGCAATTTATATACTATATCCCAGTACATAATCAAATTGCGATTAAAATACCATTACCAAGCCTTTTTCATGGCAAACTCTTCTAACGATGCCAACAAAATAATGCAGATAGAGCTGGTAAAAGGCTTCTTTTTTATTTGGCGCTTTCAAAACCATGAAAGAATAAAAGAAAAAAGCCAATCTTTTATAATTTGCTGTCTTTCGATACTGCTTAAATACAAAGGAAATTGTTTAAAAAGAATTATTCGTTTGCTGTAAAAAAAAAGCCAAGAACAAAAGGAAACTTTAAGCAAACACACCCAAGCGGAGGATACCTTTACTTTTCTTCTTTAATTTCTATCCAGCATTTATATTTGTGTGTAAAAATATCTTTCAGCCAAGCCAGCTGAGGAAAACTATTTGGCATCTAAAATACTCTTATTGTAACTACGGGAGAGAGAATACGAGTAAAATAAACTAGACTTCACGTTGAATAATGGCACCTCCAGGAACAGTAGGATTCATTAATATGGCAGGGTTCTTCTCTGCCATATTATTTCTATTTTCATTAGGCTGCTACGCATGCATGCTTGCATATACTATCTTGAATTTGCCAAAGAACCTCATGTCGATATCCATAGGTCTAACACAGTTTTTAATGGGCGTACTATCTTTAATGGCCCTGTTTATGGCACTACCGACGGAAACTAATAAGCTACCTACTTTGGTTTTTAGAGGAACACCGTTGATGAATTGCCGCTTCCTTATTGTGCTGCATATCTCGATTGGCACAATGATTATTAGCGACTCGCTGTTTTTAAAAGAAAAGACCCCAAATAGCAGGTCTGGCCCGATTGGTTCTGTTTTGTACCAGCTTTTAATTGCTGGAGCTGCTGCTCAAGCTGCTGGCATTTTGGCACATGTGATTGCACATTTCCAACCTCAAGGATAAGAAAAAGTTTGTTTTTTTGGCAATAAATATTCACGCTCGAGGATTACAAGCAAAAAAAAAACGTTTACATATAATAAACATTTTTAAATTTATTCTGAAGAAACTCCAGGATGACCATCATTGCCGGTGGCCGTAGTATGCTTGGCCTTAAGAGCATTCATCTTCTCCATCATCTGTCCTACACCCTCAGTGCACTGGTATAGATCACGCAAAGAATCAATGCAAACCGACGGATCCTTCTCATTCTTTTGTAAGCAACCTTGATAGCGATCAATAACTGGTTGACAGCTCATTCGGACCATTTTCATTAGCGTGACGTTTTCATCTGTGCATTTGGTAAGGGCTTTACGAAGGTCTGCGCAATCTGTCTTCCATGTATCTTCATGGCTATCTACACATGACGCATACGCTTGAACCTGGTCGCTACAGTGCTTGTTTACTTCGTCAAGAGTTTGATCCATCTTTAAACAATTTTTTCTATTAATATAAAAATTAAATAGAAAGAAAAAAAAGGATCTTTCCAGATCAATTTAGGATTTCATAATATGTCACGTGGAAAATATCCCTCAAGTTGTTAATGTTTTGTAGCAACTCTAACACATAGAGGATTTGGGTTTTGCAACTGGGTAAGGTATTTGTATTTGTTAATATGGACCCGGAGCTGACGCCGGGAGTGCTTGAAGATCTACGAAAGGATCCACTAAGGACGGCACTTACAGCCAGATCGCTGTCAAAATTCTACATAGCCAAACAGTTTCCCGACAACACTGCACAAC
Source organism: Coemansia sp. RSA 1250 (assembly GCA_027578955.1). NCBI lineage: Eukaryota > Fungi > Kickxellomycota > Kickxellomycetes > Kickxellales > Kickxellaceae > Coemansia > Coemansia sp. RSA 1250. The sequence goes on from JANBTS010000074.1 coordinate 12,246, forward strand.
TAACCTCGATAGACTTTGACCCATCTGGTTCCCGATGCATAACAACCAGTTTGGACGAAAGTCTACGCATATACGACTGCATGCAAGGAAAACGGGTCAAAGTGTCATATAGTAAAAAGTACGGCTGTAACCTGGCCCAATTCACCTCACAGCCAGGGAGCGTAGCTTACGCCTCGACCAAAATAAACGACACGATAAGATATTTGTCATACGAGACCAACCAGTTTATCCGGTACTTTGTAGGACATAAGGATATGGTAACTAGCCTACAGAGATCACCCGTAGATGATCCACAGCAAGTAGCATCGCTGGTGTCGGCAAGCATGGATGGTACAGTGCGGTTATGGAGCTTGGAAGATGTTCGGCCAACAAGTACTGTGGAGGTTGGCAAAGAAGCACTGGCTGCTTATGATCCGTCCGGAATGGTTGTTGCTGTTTGTGTTGCTTCTCGCGAACTACAGCTATATGATGCACGTAAAATGGCCAAGGGCCCGTTTATCTCCGCTTCTCTTGTGTTTGAGCAAGCGGTGGTGGGAATAAAGTTTTTGCCGCCTACCGGAGACTATATTTTGCTGGTAATGGCGGACACGTCTATTGAGGTGCTGGATGCATTTCAACTCAAACCTCGAGCAGTGCTTTCCATATCAGCCAGCTCTATTGCATCCAAGCCAGTACTTGAGCAGATGCAACAAGAGTGTTTTGGCCATAAAGTAACTACCACTCCTGACGGTAGAGCAGTGATTGCTGGCTGCGGAGATGGTTCTATTGCTTTTTGGGATATGGATGCGGTGCTGGCTCGAATTAGCTACGGATCTGCGAGTAAAATTGTTTGTAAGCCGGATGGCACCTGGAATGAATCTCATGACGGGCCAGTGGGCATTTGTGCGTTCAACCCTATGCTGATGCAATGCGTTACTGGTGCTCAGGCGCTATCTTTATGGACAGCTTGAATTTCACGTGAACAGGTCCCCAAAACCCACCCCAAGCGTATTAATATTTCTTGAACAAAAGCAATAAATATTTTGAAGTTGTAAATTAATATTTATAATGAGCGATAACACAGGAGAGAACAGTCCAACGACTGGCAAAGCCGTGTCCAATGCACCAAGCAAAGGCAATAAGGGCAAAGATACCGGGACGTCACGCGAAAGCGGGATAGTCTTGAGTCCAGCAATGATGCAGCAAATGCGAAGCATAATCGATAACCATCCGGTATTGAAAAAGGAATCCGACAACAACGTCCCATTCACCAACCATATGCTCAACCTAATCCCGGTACCCCCAGAGTTCCGTGCAGCCAATATCGAAAATACAACTCAAGCATCCTCGTATATAAACTCGGAGGCCACCAAGATTCGAGCTCACTTGGCCGTAGTACAGCAGATAAAGGATGGAATGACAGGAGATGCTAAGGCAAGGCTGGAAAAGGAAATTTCTATGTTGGAGGATCATATAAAGCAGGTGAAGAACTTTATGAGAGTGTCTTTTCATTCGGCACTTTCCGGGAATCCAGCAGCACAGGCATCGTCGTTTGGTAGTAAGGAGTCGATGAAGCAGAGATCGGTTGCTGATACGGGTAGATCGTCTGGATTGCCGTCGCCGGGCACTCCCGCGGCCACTCCATTGACTCCCTCTGTGATGGGCGCCAAACAGAAACATCCTTCGGCTTCTACTGCTGCAGGCAACTCCAATGTGACTCCGGTGGCTCTGTCGAGTGCACTGGCACATGTGGCTACACAGAGTACTCGGCAGAGCGGCCCGGTTGATTTGGATAGTGGATCGAGAATACTGTCTAAACGCAAGATCCAAGAGCTAGTAAACGAGATAGACCCAACAGAACGGCTGGAACCAGACGTGGAAGACATATTGTGCGATATAGCCGATGAGTTTATCGAGTCGGTGACGTCGTTTGCTTGCCAACTGGCCAAGCATCGCAAGTCCGATACGCTGGAGGCCAAGGACTTGCAGCTGCACTTGGAACGTAACTGGAATATCCGGATTCCGGGATTCGCCTCGGATGAAATCCGCTCGGTACGCAAATCAACCGTGTCGGCGGCACATCAGGAGAAGCTGGCAGCTATTACAAACACAAAAAATTTACGTAAATTCGACTAAGGGACGTTCTATAAATTGCACCAGAAAAAAAATTAGCTTTTACGAGAGACAACTCGTTTTTCAGAATATCCAGCTATGCCATAAAAGCTTGGCTGCTTTGAGGGTTTCTGAAGCAGCCTTTTAATCTCATCATTGGTACCAAGCATCTGTGCTTTGAGCCACAGATAGTCGGGATGATCCAAAGCGGCCTTTTCTTGTGACTGTTTAGAAGATGGCTGTGGAGGATCAAATGGAAGATGGTTGTTTGACAGGGTAAACGGATGTGCTTCACCATCAGGCTCAAGACTGCCTCCACGAGTGTGTTTCAGAGTATCAGCAATGGTGAAGCTCTGGCCGGGCGGAATGGGATCAGGATTGGTAGGAGTAACACAGGACAGATCGACTTCTTTGCGCAAAACCGTATCAACGTCAACTGCAGAGAAAAACGCCACGCTTTGAGGCAAGTCCTCGATGCCCAGCCGATAGCTGAACATGGAACGGACCCATAGATTGGAGATCTGCAGAGCCAGCGTGGCGCGGTGAACGTCATGCTCAGGAACCATATACCGGACCTCGTCATGGACTGAAATAACAAACCGCATATCGATATGATAGCGACGGGCCAGATACTGCATGGAAACCAGCAGCATATGTAGGTAGTCAACGCCAGAACTCTGCACGACCCAGTTGACCCGGGAAGTCATAAAGGCATTGCCGGCAGCGCTCTTCTTTAGCGCATCGGTAATACCACAGCCCAGTGCCGGAGTGCGTGGATCGTCGGCAGTAGCAAACTGCTCTAGCTTGTTAAACATGTAGCTTTCCGACCCGCCATGCCAAAAGGGCCGGCCGAAATGACGGCGGTTGCGCATGTTCATTCCTTTGGTCGAGGCATACAGCTGCTCGGCTTTCTCCAGAGCTTCGGCCTCCGTCATATCAGGGTTGAACTGGCGCAACAGTGATGTGGCATATTTGACCCCGGCGCCGTAGATCCGGCCGTAGTTGAAGACCTTGGCGCTGCCACGGCCAATCCCCAGAATACGTGCCGTGTTGGAGTGCAGGTCGGTGCCGGCGGACTTGGTGCCCTGCAGAGTCATCCAGCCAAAGGCAGTGGCGCCATGCATGCGGAACTGCGAGTCGCCGATCAGCGCCGAGATCCACAGCTCCTCGGAATCGACATCGGCGCCGACAAAGCGGTAGCCGGGAGGACAGCGCACCATGGACTTGAGCTCGGAGCCGATGCGGGAGGACTTGGCGTTGGAAGCGGTCATCCACGTGGACTCGACGCCGCGACGGGTAATGGTGCCCATGGGCACAACCAGCGGCAGAATGACGCCCGCAGGCGGAGCAGCGGGCTGCGGCAGACCCAAACGCAGCGGCAGCCCCGAAAACGCATCGTCAACTTGGCCGTCCCAGCAGACAAACTGCGACTTGATGCGCTCGCGGGCACTAGACCAGTAAGAGCACATGGCGTTCATCTCCATGGCATCCTTAGCCATTGGGTATGCAGATGACAAGGTGCCGTCTTCGATGGCTGTCTGGTAGGACTTTGCCAGCGGATTGCCACAGTTGGCAGCATCGCCATCGGGATGGGGAACCTTAAAGTACACTCCGTCGGAGTCGGCAGCAGGGCCGGGCTCGTGGTCGGAAGCTGCGGGATCAGAGACAAAGCGCAGCACAGTCATGGTGCCAAAGGCCGGTAGCGATGAGGATGCGCCGTGAATGGCGCGCTCGTAGTCAGCACGAGGCACGCGGAATGTCCAGCCGTGCTGGGTAGAGTGGTAGAGCGGGTAGCCGAGCCATTTGAGCTTGAGCAGGTAGGGTGCTATGCGTGAGCGCACGGTGACATGGATGCGGCCCAGCTGAGGGCTCCACAGGTCGCGGTACCACTTGGGGAAGCCCGGCAGCAGCTGGCGGGCAAACGGACGAGGCTCGCCGTTCTTGGCATAGGTCCCATCGGCCTTGAGCTTTGGCTTGGTGAACTTTTGCGGCTCTATGGTCCAGTCCAGGTTGCGCAGCCAGGGGTCGTTCTGCGGGTTCGGGGCGCCGAGGGCATCTTCGGCCAGCTGGCGGAGCCGCGAGGCAACCGACTCGGTCAGCTCAGCAAACATGCGCTCGCATCGTTCCACATAAGCAGGCCACGAGCTGTCCACAGGCAAGTAGCCCTCGAGCATCAGCAGAATGCCCGCAAACGACGCGGGATGCGGACACTTTGCGCGGAACGCAGGGAATACGCGGCAGAACACACGCCGGGTCACGTCCACGTCGGTTGCGCAGTAATCGGCCAGCTCGCCGAAGCGCGCACGGACCTCAGCCAGCGTGCCGTCAATAAAGACGTCGCGGCACTCTTTGCTCATATCGATGCCGCAGTACAAGCGCGCTACCTCGCGCAGGCTGTTGAGCGAGCTGACGTCGAAGAAGCGCCCGGTCTCAGCGTTGAGCTGCAAGTACTCAATATCGTTCTCGCGCTTGGCTCGCGAATAGCGCAGCCAGAACCCGCGCTGCCGGCTGCACAGCCCGCCGCTGGCCACATGCAGCGACATTGTGTCCACATATGCCGTGGGCCCACGCCGCAGCTGCCGCTCCTCCTGCACGCGTGCACGGTCAAAGCCCACGTTATGCCCGATCACCACGCGCGCACGGTGCCCTTCAGGATCGGCTAGCGGCACCAGGTGCCGCGGGTGTGGCGAGTCGCCCGACAGGTACGGCGACACCCACAGATACCACGCGTTGCGCGACACTGCTGCAGCCATCACCGGAAACGGCGAATCGGGCACAATGATCTCTACGTCAAACACCAGCACGTCGTCCTCGGGCACCCGCACCTGCCGCGTGCTGCCGTCGCGGGCGTATCGCGTCCACCCGCTCTGCATCTGCCATTGCGCTGGTTGCGGCCGCGGTGGGATGCCGCTGTCTGCGGTCTGCGCAAACTGCTCAGTCATCTGCAGGTACGGCTGCGCTGCCAGATTGCCCATCTGCTCAAAGTGCTCCTCGATGCTGTCTCCCAGCAGCGGCGGCGGATCAAAGTCCGTGCTGTCAACCGGTTCGCCCTGCTTGCCGTAGATCCCCTGTGCCTTAAGGTGCTCGATCGATATTCGTTGCTGCTCGGCGGTTGCTGCTGGAAACCGCTGCTTGCCAAACACGCCCTGCCGCAGGCGCTGTGCCAGCATAGCGATATCCAATGCATTCTTACGCTCGCCTGCTGCGTTGCTCTGGGTTTGCCGTCGGCTGTAAATGGGCGGCCAGCAGCGGCAAGCTGTGTGCCAAACCCGCTGCCTGCCCCGATTAGAAATGTGCAACATAGAAAAAAGTGCTTTTTTTTTCTTCTTCTCTTAATCATTTTCTCTTAATTATGAGTGGTGCCTTGTCTCTGCTAGCTGACATTCGGCAGTCGTCGGAACGGCGCCCATTTGCGGTGCTCAAGCTGGCCGAGCCGCTACTCAGCGCCCAGTCGTCTATTTCCAGCAGCAGCGATGACGTTTATCTTGTATACGAGCAGGTGTTTATAGCCGCATTGGACGAGGGCCAGATAGAGCTGGCCAAGGCCCTGCTGCTGTTGCTCCGCAAACGCTTTACCTCGTCTGAACGAGTCAAGCGCCTTTATGGAATGATCAACGAGTGTGTTGGGCACCCGGAAGAAGCCCAGCTGATATATTCGCAGATGCACGAGAAGGATAATACGAATGTTTTGGCACATAAGCGGCTTATTGCTTTGCTAAAGTCCCAGGGACAGCTGGGCGAGGCCATAAAGATGCTGGTGTCGTATCTGGACACGCACACCAACGATTTTGAGGCCTGGCTGGAGCTGGCCTGCTTGTATCTCAGCGCACATATGTACCCGCAAGCCGCATTCTGTCTTGAAGAGGTTATTTTGCAGCAGCCTGCTAACCATTACTTCCACCTATGCTATGCGGAGGTCAACTATACCATGGGGAACTTGGCCCTGGCTCTCAAAGAGTTTTTGCGCGTGGTTGAGCTGTCCACAGACAATGTCCGCGGCTTTTACGGTGTGAAGCTGGTTTCTGACCGCATCCGTGCTCTCCGCGAGCTTCCCAAAAAGGAGCAGCCGCCAGGCATTGCCGGTGCTCCTCAGCCAGCCACGCTGGACCGCCTGTCACAGCTGGCTACCGAGCGGCTGGCTGCTGCCTACTCCTCCTCTAATGATGTCTGTAGAAAAACCACCGAATCCTGGCTAAAGAACTAAAATTTGGAGACAATAACTTTATAAATCAGAAAAGATGCACCGGGGGGTTTTAATAAATGCTATACAGTGTTATTCAAGCACACTTTTTTTTTTTGCAGAGGGAGGGGTTTCCTGAGCTTGGGTTTAATAAAGCCAAAAGGAGGGGTCAGGATGCCAGGTGAGGCGAGGGCGATGCTACGCTGGCAGGGGCAAACACATGTGCTGCCGATGGCGGGTTCAAATATCGGGCATCTGCAAACTCATCATCCGTCTCTCCATCAGAACATGGCGACGGCGTCTGCGTGTTCAGATTGCTCTCTCCCATATGCAGCGTGTAGTTGGCCAGGCTGCCGCTCTCCTCCATCGGCGCTGTTGCCAGTTGCAGCTTATCCAGCACCATCCGCTTGGGCATAAAGTCCGGCGCCGAATCCGTCGATCCTGCCCGGGTGCTGATGCTGAGATCGTATGTCGACGAGTGCTTCAGCCCATACGGCACTTCTGGCACCTTTTGGTTGTTTTTGATAAAGCTCCAGTTGCGGATATTGTTCTCTAGCTGGTCCGGCATAAACCGTAGCTCCGGCACCAGATCCGCCACCGCATTGAATAGCGGCCGCCCGCATGTCTCGTAAAACGCTATTTGCGACGCCGGCACGTTGCCATGGTCCACCACTATGGACCGCGACAGCCCCAGCGACTCCTCAATGTTCCCTTGCAACGTCACCTCCCGATTCAGCCGCTGCGTCCACCGCTGCGATATGTTGAATGGCCGTACCAGGTTGCTGATATCCGCGCACTTTAGTATGCTTGCTGCCAGCTGTGCCCGTTCTGCCTCGTGCTGCTGCGTGGTCAGCGGTAGATTTGACCCCGACACGAACCGCTCGTATTGCGCCTTGCACTTGCCGATAAACTCAAAGTGCCGGGCCATGTCGGTTGCCAAAATCGCATGCACTGCTATCCGCCGGAACTCCTCGTAGTCAAACGATGCCGCATGCCCGTTCTGCTGCATGTCACTTTGCCGCGACAACACAAACTCCGTAAAGTAGTACGACATCACCATCGAGAAGCACGCCGCATGGAAGTTCTCCAGCACCGACTGGTCGTTGTATAGCTCTGCCAGCTGCGTGCGTGCCCGCACCATAAACGCGTTGTTGAGCCCTGGGTGTCCCAGGTCATGGCATAGCGATGCGACAATCAGGGCCATCACATCTGTCGGCCGCAAGATAGTGCGTAGCGGGAACGATGTCTCGGCGGGCGACCGCAACGACAGTCGTCGCGGCTCTGTCTTGTTGAACATTCCTAATGTGTGCAGAATATAGAATGTGCATTGCGTTACGTCGACCGCATGGTGGAAGTTGTGGTAGGGGTTGTCGTAGTATGCTGATTCAAGTATCTTGACAAATCGCCGCACTCGGCCCAGCTGCAGCTTTAGCTCCACACAGGCTGCGCTGTCCATGATCATTATTGCTGCACAGTCCAATAGCTCCTCCCGGTCCATGTCATACGGGCTGAACGCCCACTCCATAAGCCGGCCTCGCAACACATTGGCCCGCGGGCTGTTGATAAACCCTTCATCAAAGTAATCCATGTTGTCTTCCGGCTCTTCCGGCGGCGTATCCACTGAGCCTGCCTCCTTCATTGCGCCATTGCTGGCCTCCGGAAGTGTCTGGGTTATTGCAGGCACAAACTGCCGGATAAAGTCCTCTTCAAACGCTGCATTGCGCGCATCTGCCGTGAATGCTCCATTAACCGTATCTGCTCGTATACGTCGCTGAAATATCATCTGCTGAGGGGTGATGGTGCTTGTGATCCCGGCTGCTTTGTTATGTGTATGTGTGCGGCATGAAAATACATTGAGCCAGAGGCTATGCACTGTCTCAGCTGAAATCGGCTTGACAAGGTAGTTCATGGCTCCTAAATTCGCTGCTTGCCGCATAAACAATGGGTCATGCGATGTGCTCATGGCTACAGGTGCAAGCCCAATTGTTGATTTACGTCGTCCAAAGTCCATCCGTGAATCAATCCGTAATGTACCGTGGTGAGTCGGTGGCAATTGTGTATCAGCCATATCCCGTGAAAAAAGAAAATTGTATATAATGGCGTTAGTAAAAAAGAAATATCTTTATGCAACTCTTGGTAACCACCCCTCCTCAAAGCATTTATACGAAAAAAAAAATACAGGTCACCCCACACAAGAAATAGGAAAGACAGGCAATAGAGGACAATCGACTGAGGCGTGTGAATGTGGTAAAGGTGGACATGGCAGATGCCCAACAAAAAAAGCACAATGGCCATAAAAAGTGTGGCCTGTTCAATGTACGAGATTCCAAGAAAAAGGAAGGTCTTTTAGTGTGCTTTTTGCTAAATGCAACCAATCAATGAGGAATCCCAGCCACCCCACTCTACTTGCCACTATAAAGCATGAGGCCTTCATCATTATGCACATGTCCTGCGGAAATCCAGAAAGAACGCCCTTTTGCCAGTGGGCAAGGAACAATAAAAAGGACACTTTGAATGTGGTCACGTTAAAGTGGGAACTTCAAGCTGGACATGTAGTGTGGTGTTGTGGCGAGAGAAAGAAGGGCACGCACTACTGAAGAAGCGTGACCGGCAGATGACACCGCAGCCACATGCGTGAGCTTCCGTTGTTGCTAGCCACTCCGGGAATATTTGGCCTTTTCTCGGCTTCTGCTATACATTAAACAGCCGGGCTTATATCGTGAGAGAAAGCTTTGCACATTGGACACAATAAAGCTCACGCAATTGTAGGATCTTTTGTTGATTTGCAGCCCTTTTTGTAGATCGCAAGCAAGATATGGATTTCGTCTTTTTCTTTGCTCAAACTCGATCAAGACATTGGTCCCAGCGACTGAATCTAGAAGAAGACACGCCCAGGAGGAAGGATGCTAGCTCTCATCAGCACCCCAATGCCATATGTGCTCTTTAAACCAGCAATTGCATCTAAAGCTGCAATATTTCAAAGAAGCGCACAAACATTAATGCAATTTGGCACAAGATATTAACATTTCCATAATGTGGCAAAAACAGACTGTTGCAGTTTTTCTGTTCTTGTGCAGAGAGTGAAAATCTGGAAAATCGGAATGGATTTTGCAATACAGGACAATTCAACAAGGTTGAGGAAAGAGCAAGCTGAAAATAAACAACGCCACTAGCGCATTATTTACCAAGTCGCCATGGAAAAAAAGGCTTGTCCTTTTTGCTCACAATCCAGAACATTGTTTCATGTATTGGCTTCGAATACACAATTTCTTGCATTATCGATACCTCGGCTCAAAAGGACATGCTTACAGCCACCCGAGTTATTTTATACCGCTGAGGCTTGCTGGTTGATCACAAATAAAAAGAGCAGTTTGGCAAATACAGCGGCCGCGAAATACGGGATGCACGCAAATTGCTGCACATGTATATATCACATCGAGCATGTGCACAGGTATGACAGGAAAATAAAAAGGAAGCGAGGGGGGAGATGTGGCACGTTTTTCTTGACAAGTGGCTTGTGTTTTTGGCTGGCAGCAAAAACTTTTGCTGCATGTTCATAATGCATGCTCATTGAGGGGGGGGAGAGGTTATGGCCAAGGCAGTGTTTAGCCTTGCAAAATACGATGCTTACCTATAGGAGCCACGTTACGGAAGACACCGATCGCCACATAGTGGGCAATAACCCGCAACAGGACCAGGCCATAGGGGCCCGAAAACTCCGAATCGGGATCACCCGAGGTATCCGCTTGCTGTTTTTGCGGACTAGCAGGAGGCGTATATATGGGGCCATAAAGCGTACTGTCGCTGCTATTGCTGCTGTGCTGGTTATCACAGCTGTCGTCGGTAAGCTCGTATGTTTCATCTACATCAATAAGCACGATAATCGCCTTGTTGCCGGTATGGTTGAAAATCCATCGCAAAGCCGTGTCGCCCGAAACCACCGCAACCACCTGGCCGTATATCTCCAGCAGCTCCTGCACAAAGACCACATCGTCAAGGGCCGGGCCAGCACGCATGGTGGGGCTCCCGCCGCTACCGGTAGTGTGGTAGACGCCCTTTAAAAAGCGCTTATCAACGATCAGAACTGTACAGCTGCTAGGAGACATCTGCACGGTTTCAGCGACTGAAGTGGCATTTGCGGCGGTCATGGTGTCGTTGCTGCTTGTCATGGCTGTGGAGGAATCGTTGCAATTAGTGGGTTTATCTGCAGCTATGTCGGATATTGCCCCGGAATCGCTACTGCTGCCGTCGCCGTTGCTACCGCTACTGTTCTGTGCGCTGTTGATAGCAGGACTTTTGGGCCTCATCGCAAGGGCTTTGCGTGCTTTCGTCGACAAATAGTCAAATGGAAGGAAGAAAAGGGAGAAGACGCGATAAAAATGATGCGGTAAAAGAAGGGGAAGAAATAAAGTTAAAAATTGTTGACAAAAAATAAGAAAAAAAAAGGAGGCGGCTGGCCTTTCTTTCGGTGATCTCCTTTTTTTTTTCAAACTAGACCTTCAAGTCGCCACAAGAAAAAAAAAACGAATAAGGGCCCAAGCGCCCTTTCCCAGGTGACTTTTTTTTGCTACAAAGCACGAAATAATGCAACTCTGCAATGCAAAAAATACTGTGGAGAGGCGCTTCTGTGGCGAGAAAGAAAAATAAGGCCCGGTGACAAAGTAAATTTCCGTTGATATTGTCGCTCTGAATTAAAAGAGTCCGTGTGAACGAGAAGATGAAAACTCCAAAGCTGCACTCTGATATGCCTTGCTGGGACAGAAAAGAAAGAAAATAAATGCTGGGCCACAAGAGAAGAAATGCGTGGATTGCAGCCCAAAAAAAAAAAGTTCACCAGCCTCCTTAGATGAGAGGGTGCTCTTTTGCGATCCAAATGCTGCACAAAAGGTAAAGTGTACCGACTAAGAAGCCTTGCTTATAAATCGGAAATGCGCATCCAAATTGCTTAATATACTGTACCAAGCAGAAAAGAAAGTGCAACGGTAAGAGGAAGTGGCAAGTAGAAAACGACAAAGCTTGGAAAAATGTACCTGAATATTGCACATATAAGCATTCAGCTTCTGTCCTGAAGCTCGAGATCCACGGCACTGGAGCACACTGCCTTCTCCCCCTACTCCCTACAGCTGTAGGCCAATTGAGCCACACAGGAACATGTGCTGCAAAAACAGCTGCAGACGAAGGTGCATTGAAGCACTTTACCATTTCTCGGCAAAAACAAAATTAGCTACAATCTCCCTCCCATAATATCAGTGTAATTGCCAACAAACGCAAAAAAAGTCAGGCGCTGCGCCTCCCTTTTTCCACCTCCCTATTCCCCCTCTTTGCTCTTGAAGTATTCCATAGAAACCATATTAGCCGCATTCATTCGCTTTACGGCAGCCTCTTTAATCTCTTTGCATTGTACCCCCCTCCCAGGTACTATCAATCCCCCCGTTCTTTATTTTGCAGAATACAGCAATGATTACACAGGGGCGTAAACGAGGTCGGTTTTCTGTGTTTTACTTTGCACTTATCTACATATACACGCTGCTGTTTGACTTTTTCGAATGCATTCCTTTTCTCGAGTCGCTGCTCAGACATCTGCCACAACCACAAAATCTCGTCAGCGACACTTACCAGCCCATTTCCGACAAGGCTCCTGCAGATGCCAATCACAGTACGCGTGCTCGATCGTCATCGCTTTTGCGCCACGCATCAACCGCCCACTCGACGCCCGAAATGTCCGGGAGCGGCTTTGAGCCGGACTCCGCCGTAGCCGCCCTGCGCAGACGGCGCGCGTCATCGGCGGCATCATCGTCGACTGCGTCTAGCCATGGGCTGGTTAATGCAGTGGGACCGCATGAAGATGCTGACTCCACTGGGATTTCCCATAGCCCTGCATCAACTGTAAGCACCCCCACCGCCCCACTATCTGCCCGGCATAGCAGCAAAGCCGCAACACCACGGGAGCTTAAGAAAAAAACCCTGGTGCTGGATCTTGATGAGACCCTGATACATTCGTCGCCACAGGGCTCGTATCGTGCGCACCATCGGATTGAGGTGGTTATTGATAAGGTGGCCTGCCTGTATTATGTGTATAAGCGGCCGCATGTCGACTATTTCCTGCGCAAGGTCAGCGAGTGGTACAACGTAGTTGTGTTTACCGCGTCGCTGGCCGAGTACGCGGACCCGGTTATTGATCTGCTTGATGTGCAGGGCAAGTATATCTCGGGCCGGTATTTCCGCGAGTCATGCATCCCGCACGACTCAAGCTATGCAAAGAACCTGGGAGCAATTAACCAGGACTTGTCGCAAATTGTGCTGGTGGACAACTCGCCTCTGTCGTACTTTATCAATCCTACCAATGGCATTCCAATCCAGCCATGGATCAATAGCGACCCCAAAGATGAGGCGCTGCTGGACCTGCTGCCTTTGCTGGACGCGCTGCGATTTACTGATGACGTCCGCTCAATTCTTTCATTACGCCTTGTATAACAAAAAAAAAAAAACTAAAATGTCGTTAGTTGGTATGACCGAGGCCCCTTTTTGATAATGTAGTTTTGGTTGTTCAGTCGATCGACAATGTCTTGGAAGTTTGTGAATCGCAGTCCCATGTCCGTGGCAATTGTCTGCATCATCGAAAAGGTAAACATGTTATTGTACGTCTCTTCGCTGACCTTGTGCAGCTTGGCAACAAATCTACGCTTTATAATTACACTTTAGTGTGCCCAGTATGGCATACATAAATGAATAGAATTTTCTCACCTAAGCCGGGAGACAAAACAGCAGTTGGCCACATGAACATACCTTTTGACATCACTCGTTCCGCTAACTCCTGTGCCCATTTGCGAGCGGCTAAAGTCCATTGTTCCCTCCTCGTCCTCATACGTCTGGAACAAGCTGCACCGCATGAGCTCAATGACCTGCTCGGCATCGCTTTCAGTGACTTGCTCACGTAGCTCGGCTCGGGCCCGTGCCTCGGCCAATCTAACCATGGCTTCCAGCTGCCGAGTCGTTATCGGCGTCGAGTCGACTTTACGATGGTCTTTACGCAGTTCCAGATAAAACGTCTGCAGCTTTCGCGTGGCTCCTGCAGTCAAAAACGGATGCACGTATTTGCGTGCATATGCCACATACTTGCGCAGTAGCGGCGGCGGTATATGGTCCAGTTTCTCGCCAGGACGCAGCCGCAGCGAGTCACGCAGGTTGCCATCGGCAGCTGCTTCAGGTTGCACTTGCGATGCATTGCTGCTGTCTGCACGAGATGCAGCGCCCGAATGCAGCGCCATTACATGCTCTGACAAAAACCGGTCCATGTCCACGTCGGGGCGATCGAGCAAAATAAACACCAGGTCGAACCGCGACAGCAGAGCACTGTTGATCTTGAGGTTTTCGGCTACCGTCTTGGCTTTGTTGTAGTGACCACCTGCAGGGTTTGCTGCTGCAATGACGCTGGCTCGTGCAGGCAGGCTGCACACTAAGCCGCCCTTGGCAATGCTAATGGACTGCTGTTCCATGGCTTCCAGCAACGAGCTATGCTCGGAGCTCACCTTGTCAAACTCATCGATAGCACAACAGCCCATGTCGCTCAGTACCAGTGCACCGGCTTCCAGCGCAAAGTCTCCGGATCCAGACTCCTTTACCAATGTGACTGTAAGCCCGCTGGTAGATATTCCGCTGGTGCCACACACATACACGCCTCGAGGGGCAACCTGACCCACTGCCGACAGCATCTGCGATTTACCCAGTCCCGGATCTCCCACCACCAGCACATGAGAGTCGCTGCGAATATCGATACTGCCGCGATCAATCGCCGTACGTTTACGAGCACCAAACAGCGCCAGCATAATACCTGCCTTGACCATCTCATGGCCAAAAATACCCGGACAAAAGGAATGCACCAGCAAGCGGAATAGCTGGGGCTCCTTGTACACTTCGCGAATAAACTGCAAGTCCTTGCTAGAAAAACATATGCCATCTTTGGTTGCCATTTCGTCTTCTGAAGAAGCCATGGCGGTAAATGAGGAAGTGCCGTCACCTTTGCTGCTATCGCCGCCTACCTTGTTGATGGCTACCGAGTCGAGATACAAAATATACAGGGAATTGGGCCGGCCTTTTCCTTTGCCCTCGTCAGACTGCATCACTTTGACAATCCCTGTGCAGTTGACCACATCGCCAGGCACCACGGTATCTACCAGATCACGCAGCAGCTCAGCATCAATGCTACGTGGCACCCGGCCAGGATCTCGTGGATCGTCATTGACCTTCTCCTGAATCCGAATCTGCTGCCAGTCTACCGTACGCGTGCCTGTGCTTACACTGCGCTCAATATCAAACATCCGGCTTTTGCAGCCCTGGGTGGTGCATTTGGCGGGCATTTCGTGTTTGCCCTCAACGATCTTAATTATCTGAGAAACGCCACAACGCACGCACGAGTATTGCGCCTGAACCAGCAATGGTTTGATCGGCGATGTCCGTACTACCGTGCCTCGAACCGTCACCAATTTACCCACCAAGCTGGATTTAAGCGCTTTCATATGGGTCAAGGGTTCATGATGCAGCAAATGCACTTGCAGTCGATGGTCGCCCAGTATGTGTTCTGCATCGGATCCATACTCGCTGCTCAAAACACAGCACACAGCTAGTCCTAGGCAGCATAGCAAATGTTCAGGCTCGTTGAAAATACGCTGGGCAAAATCGGGAACAGGACTGGCTTCGACAAGCGTCGGAAAGTCAAACATGCAAGAGAAATTGGTATCCATGCTGAATGCCTCCGGGTGCTGCTGTAGGTATTTGCCAAATTTTTGTATGTCTTCCATATGCTCTGAAGAAGCTGCGTCGATGTCTAGTCGTGGAAAGTACAAGGGCCAGTACCGCTCTATACGTCGCTGTGACAACCGTTCAGGACCGCTTGGGTTGGATCGCTTCTTTCCTGCTGCACGAAGTTCTGGCTCATTTTGCCGATTCACAAATGGTAAGCTCATTTGCAGGCAAAACGCGTAAAATAAATAAAAAAAAATAGCTGCGGAAAAAAGGATGCGATTGTTCATGTGATGAATAAAATAATAGCAGTTTAAACGAGGGGCAAGGTTAAGAGGCAGCTCAAAATAGCTGTTGCTGCTACGAGTTTTTGGTTAAAAATGCAGACTGTAAGTGGATTTAAGCTAGTTGTGTGTAGTAGCTGCTGATTGGGGGGGTTTTTGGCATATAGGACGGACACTACAACTACGCGTTGATGACAATGCCGGCATTGCTGTACTCGGCAGATTCAAGCTGGTTTGCTCCACTTCCTACCGACGGTAAGTAGCAACAGGCTCATTGAATACCTTTTTAGCTGATTTAACACAACACTGTAGATATCGACATTGATCCAGCACAGCTAATGCCACTTCCAGGCGAAGGTAAGCATCACTGCACTCATAGCTTACATCCGCTAAACCGTTTGGGATTGTTGTAGAGGCGCCCGAAGAGTTCTACCAAGATACTTGGGGAGAGCTGAACAAGAAGAAGCTTTTAGAATGACGTAAATGTTTGATTTGATTTGTCTGCTTTCTCAAAAGAAAGAAGAAATAGATGTTTGACGTCAATGTTTTTTCTCTCTGTTCAAATTATATTTGTTTATTACATTCTTTTTTTAAAATGACAGCAGGCATTACTGATTCTGGTGCTGTCCAGAACGGCCAGGAAGCAACGATGGATACAGCCAAGAAAGCCAATCGCAGAGAAGGCAGCGGTAGAGAAAGCAGTGCAGAGGCGGTTGCGCAGCCCGAAGAGAAGCCTGACACCTCAGCAACTGAAAACGCTAGTTCTCAGTCAGCAACAGACAATGCACCTAGCAAGGTATCCACCGAAATCAAGAGTGCACCCTTGCACTCTACAGAAGAGGCTGACCCCAACACCGAGCAGGAAAGGCCAGAGACTTTGGGCGGTGAATTGGTAGACGATGTATCCAGCATTGCTGATGAGCCAATGCCAGCAGTATCCGCAGATGTCCAGTCGGTAGTGTCACCAGGAGAGACTGACCGTTTGATTCAAAGTCAACTGTCGCCGGTCACTTCACGCACATCGTCCAAGGCACCAGCGGCATCGCATCCGCTTGAATCCCATGAGCAAGCGCCACCTGGCCCCTCTCCAGCCACCATGGCGTCTGCCATTTTAATGAGAGATAGCGATACTGTGCGGGCATCCGGGTCGGGCGCGGCTGGAGGGTCCGGCGAGTCCGAGCGCACAGCATTCAGCACACCCATGCAGGCATCGGGCAGTCCGCTGTCGTCGACATCGATGCGTGCTCTTTATACGGGGATTTCTGAAGCCACTGACGATGAAGAGGACAGCGAGGATCGCCAACGTCGGCTGTTTAGGGCTGCTGAGCGGCGTCGCTTGGATAAAGAACAGATGCAGCAGAACAACATGTCTTCGGACGAATTAGAGATATTGAGAAGTGGACTATCCAATGCACGCGAGTTTGTCAAGCCGTCTGAGCTGCGCATTCTTAATGGCGCCTTTCCAGACGGTTTGCGCGGTAGCCTGTTTTTGCTAGGTCCAGGCCAGATTGACATCAAGTATAATGTGCAGCGGGAGCTGGAGCAGGCAACGCGGGTATTTACTTACGGCAACATTATGGATGCGTTGCCGCTGCTGACCAAAATCTCATTTGACCCAGCAGCCAAAACCATCACGCATCGCTCGCGGCTGCTGGCAAAGCAGGCAGCTGGACGCATTCAGATGGAGCATGGAGTGAACACCAAAGTACCTGGTGCACTATATCTTACCAACACCAACCAGTCGGTGTTGAGCAAGTTTATTCCCAAGGCGTCGCACCAGGCTATGCCTGAAGGCGAATGCTGCAGCCAGGACATTCAGCTGTTTATGCCTCTACAAGGATCCAGCCAGAATATCGTTTGTACCAATCATGTCGGCGCTTTGCAGAACATTGATCCGGTGGATCTGCGGCCTCGGTCCACTGTAGAGTACAAGTCTGTCAATCGGGCATTCAAAGGCACGCTTAGTTGCCCACATATGCAGCATGACTCCAACGCCCGGGAGCACTTTACCGTGCTACAAGACGTGGGGTTCCGCTCTACCACATTTAGTGTCATCTGTATCAGTGAGGCACAGCCAGAAGGCTATGTGGTAGCAAGCTTTACTGCGCAAGCCTCGATTGTGCATAGCTTTGCCATTACACAAGACTATGTAGTGGTTCCAGTATACCCATATGACTCGCCGCTGGGCGGAATATCTTATCGGTGGAGCGACTCCTTGCTAGAAACGCTCTCATTTGACCATTCGCAGCCGGTGCTATTTTACGTCATTAGCCGCGAATACCGCAGGGTCCAGTGCGTATATCGTGCACCGACCTTTTTTGCACTGCATCAGATCAATGCGGTTCAGGAAACAGCCACCGATTCGGTTGCCATCGACATGGTTACTTATGAAGACGATGCGATATTGCGGCGCTTGCAAACCAGCAACTTGCGCAAGCCTAGTTCGGCATTCCCCGTGCCTGCTGGCGTAGTTCGGCGGTTCCAGCTCAATGGGATTACCATGGAAGCCAGCAGATATGCAAGCACCAAGGGCAATATTTCGTTGGCGCCGCCAGCACATTCACGGATCCTGCTTAACGAGCAAGTGGAGCTATGCCAGATTAACCCTATGCTGGCCATGTATCCCTACACTTTTGTTTACGCACTGGGGCATTCAGAGATCTTACGCAAACAGCTACGGCCAGGCATTGAGGGTGCCCTTTACGACTGTATTGTTAAGCTAAATGTAAACGACTCTTCGGCGCCGCCGTTGATATGGTCGCGCGCGCATTGCTATCCGTCAGAGCCCGTGTTTGTTCCCAAAAACGACCAGGAAGACGATGGCTATATATTGTCAGTATTTTTCGATAGTATGCGGATTACTAGTTGTCTGGTGGTTCTGGATGCTGCTACCTTTAAGGAGCTGTTGATTGCTCAACTGCCAACTGCCATACCTGTCTCATTTGGACATGGGAAGTTTGCTATTTAGTGTTTTACTGGCGTGTTTCACACGGCTAAAGCCTCTTTTAAATAGCATGATTGGAGCTGAATAAAGTAGAGTTTATCCAAGAATATAGTTTACCATGTTATATTTGCATATAAACAAGTATAAAACAACCAAGTTCAAGGGAAAATGTCTTTTTTTTTTTGCTTTGTCTAAATATTATTCTGTAGAATCATTTGTCCGTGGCACTCCGTTCTCCATGTAGTGCGCGGTCTGCGTCGAACCATGCCATATCGCCTCGGCATCCAGATTTCCTGTCTTGGCACACAGAGATTCCACCTGTCCGCGGTTAGCGATGAAGTTGGCGACGTTTTCTCTGGGGAGGCGGCTTTGCGGTGCCTCCCGTCCAAACCGGTTCTTGACCTCGATTGGCAGATAGAACGCCAGCTTTCCGTAGTCACTTGAATAGGCTGTCAGTCCCGCGTCGACGCCGCTGTTCTTGTGCAGCTTCTGCAAAGAAACATTTTGCAGGCCAAAGACGTTTTCCAGTATCGCCTGCAGACGCGGGGCCATCTCGTCGACAACCTGGTCGACAAACGGATCTTCCAGTCGGCCGCTTGCCGGAGAATGCCGGCAAAATCGAGAGTCGGCAATCCGTGTGTTCTGCATGCACACCTCTTGGAATCTCGCAGCCAAGGGAACGAGATCCTTGCTGCGGAAAAACAGGTGCTTGTACACAGCTTTTTTGCAAGCGTGGCTGCTTGACGACCCAATAGCCTCCCGGACCTCAAATGGTTCGAAAATGCCGTCCTTTTGGGCGCGCTGCGGGGCGCCAGATCCGATGAACATAAAATACCGCTCTTGAGCTTGATTAAACAGTTGCTCTTTAGCGATGATAACGTTGTTCTGTGCGCCTTTGTCGAGCGAGCCTGGTTGCTCATAAAGCTCATATGCCTTAAGCAAAGCATGACCAGCAGCGACTGCACTTCTTAAAAGCAGCCGTTCATGTACACGACTTGGTTGCTTCGAAACACTGTTAAGGAGTTCTTCATACTCCTCAACGAGCAAGACAAAGTGTGGATTTTCGGAGGACATGCCAACAAAAAGACAAAAAAGAAGATATTGGAAGTGTTGGCTAGAACATTTTGAAGCGATAGAGCCTTGGAGTTTGATGGTGCTGGATGGAATTTGGGACCCAGCTTTTTCGTTGCTTTTAACTGTTTTGAGCCACGGTTGTCAATGAATGCCAGCTGTTGGGATTATTCCAATATTTGGAAACGCTTAAGCTTGGAATGCTCTGAGCCAGCTGATCATCAGAGCGTTGCCGTGCTGCAAGCTTCAGAGCAAGTCAATGCGGCCACTATTTAATCAATGCTTTAAGCAAGAACAAACCAGCTTTTTGACGCAAGTAATCAAAGCATTTAGTTATATTATGTAGTAATATCGGCCAGCATTTGATACTGGGAAACATGGAATCACAAGTCCTTCTTGGCCATAGACCGAGTGACCGGTCGGCTTTGACGCTCCTCGTTCTCCAGCTCACGAACCATCCGGCGCTTTTCATTTTCCGACTCTTCGTAATCTGCACGAGCAACCGGCACAATAAAGCATCTAATCAACACAAACAGCAGGCTGATCAGATTGCCCAGAAACGCACCGCCAACGACAGGCAGGGGCCAGCGCTGCCATGGCCGGTCCCAGTCCATAGGAATAAAGTAAGCAGAGGCCCATGTAGTCACTGCAGTGCACCAAAAGAAGCCAGCTGCCCACTTTTCAGGAATCGATTTTTGCTCAGCCGACAGAAGCGCGCGACGCCAGGCTGAAAATGTAGGCTTAAGAGTCAAGATGGCCGGAGTGATCGCCAGCAGGGAGAAATTGACTGCTGCCATAAAGGTTTCGGAGTGCTGCGTCAAGACAGGAGCGCCAAACAACACAAACACCAGCGCAACCACCACAGATAGTGCCAGCGTAGACAACAACGTCATAAATGCCCTTTTGGCGCGGGTAGATAGCGGACGGCGTGCGCCCGGATCAGATACTTTATAGCAGTACACGTCGGCAAGAACCAAGACCGCGTAGTAAAGGAACAAGACTGAAGCTGAGAAGCAGAGATAAATTGACGGGTTTTCGTACAAGTTGATCGATTTGTGGGGAGTGGCCAGTGCTATAGAGCTGGCAAATCCAGCAAGCACCAGCTGAGCGCCGTTAAGGTCCAGCGGGTACCGCTTGTGCACTGGCAATTTTGCCCGGGAGCTTCCTGATTGAAGAGTATTAGAGGCCATTAATATTTACACAAAAGATAAAGCTCGCCGTCACTTGCGTCCTCTAGGTCCTAAATATACTGCCAGCCAATAGAACGGTGCCAGAGCAGGCTTGCCCTTGTTTACTACTTTCAAGTTTCTAAAGTTTCTTCGTATTCACCTTCTTCATCCGCTAGCGATTACTTTACAAAGATGGATTTCGAGGCAATTGAGGACCAAGATGGAGTGCGTTGCTCGTGGAATGTGCTTCCAAACACGCGCATTGAAGCGACAAGAAGCGTGGTCCCTGTGTCGGCGCTGTATACGCCGCTGAAAGAGCGTCCTGACCAGCCGCCGATTAGATACGAGCCGGTGATGTGCAAGGTGCCGTGCCGTGCAGTGCTGAATCCGTACTGCCAGATAGACGTACGTGGCAAGCTGTGGATCTGCCCCTTCTGCTTGCAGCGCAACCAGTTCCCACCGCACTACAAGGACATTTCGGCCCAAAACCTGCCTCCGGAGCTGCTGCCGCGGTTCACAACCATTGAGTATGAGCTGCCACGGCGGTCGCCAGTTCCTCCAGTGTTTATGTTTGTGGTAGACACCTGCTTGGAAGAGGACGAGCTGAAGGCGCTGAAGGACAGCTTGATTCTTTCGCTGTCGCTGCTGCCACCCCATGCTTTGGTGGGGCTGATCACGTATGGAACAATGGTGCATCTGCATGAGCTGGGGCACCAAGAGTGCCAGAAGGCGTATGTGTTCCGCGGAGCCAAGGACTACAACGTCAAGCAGATTCAGGAGATGCTGGGCATTGGCTCTAGCGTGCGCAACCAAGCAGGAGCGCCGCCGGGAGCGCCGGCCAACGCGCCGCAGCAGGCATTTGGCGCCGAGCGGTTTGTTCAGTCCGTGGAGCAGTGCGAGTTTACGCTGACAAGCATTCTGGAGCAGCTGCAGCGCGACCCGTGGCCAGTAGCTAATGGCCGGCGCCCGCTACGCAGCACAGGCGCAGCAATGGCAGTGGCAGTGGGCATGATGGAGTCGGCGTTTCCCAATGCCGGCGGCCGCATCATGCTGTTCTGCGGCGGTCCTGCTACGCAAGGCCCAGGAATGGTGGTAGGCCCCGAGCTCAAGGAGCCGATGCGCAGTCACCACGACATTGAGAAGGAGTCAGATCGGCACTACCGCAAGGCAATCAAGTTCTACGAGGCACTGGCACGGCGCACGGCAGCAGCAGGCCACGCAGTAGACGTGTTTTCGGGATGCCTGGACCAGGTGGGCCTGGCCGAGATGAAGAGCATGGTCAGCCTGACCGGCGGCAACATGGTGCTGACAGACTCGTTTGTGACGGCGATATTCAAGCAGTCATTCCAGCGGGTATTGGAAAAGGACGAGGGCGGCGATCTGCAGATGGGCTTCAATGCATCCTTGGAGGTGCAGACGACCAAGGAGCTCAAGGTGTGCGGGCTGATTGGCCCTGGCATTTCTGCAGGCAAAAAGACAGCCATGGTGTCGGATACCGAAATCGGCATAGGCGGCACGACCGCATGGAAGCTGGCAGCCATCAACTCGCGTACCACAGTGGGCGTGTACTTTGAGGTGGCTAACCAGCAGAGCCAGGCCCTGCAGCCCGGCTCGCGGGGCCTGGTGCAGTTCTGCACCACCTACCAGCACGCTCGTGGAGAATACCGCATGCGCGTGACAACAATTGCTCGCAGCTGGGCAGAAGGCGCTTCGCCCGAGATCCCAGCCTCGTTTGACCAGGAGGCTGCGGCCGTGCTGATGGCACGCATTGCGGTGTTCAAGGCTGAAAACGAGGAAGTGGGCGATGTGCTGCGGTGGCTGGACCGCATGCTGATCCGCCTGTGCCAAAAGTTTGGCGACTACCGCCGCGACGATCCAGCCAGCTTCCGACTGGGGCCAAACTTTTCCATCTACCCGCAGTTCATGTACCACTTGCGGAGATCGCAGTTCTTGCAGGTGTTTAACAGCTCTCCTGACGAGACCGCGTTTTATCGCCACTGCCTGTTCCGCGAAGACACGACCAACTCGCTGACAATGATCCAGCCATCTCTGATGTCGTATGGGTTCGAGGGTGCGCCGGCACCGGTGCTTCTGGACTCGGTGTCGATGAAGCCCGATGTTATCCTGATGCTGGACACGTTCTTCCATATTCTTATCTGGCACGGCAACACCATTGCCGAATGGCGCAAGGCGGGCTATCACGAGCAGCCTGAGTATGAGAACCTGAAGCTGCTGCTTGAAGCCCCCGTTGTCGATGCGCAGAGTCTGCTGGTCGAGCGCATGCCTGTGCCGCGCTACATTGTCTGTGACCAGCATGGCTCGCAGGCCCGTTTCCTTGTTAGCAAGCTCAATCCCTCTACATCGTACAGCAACGCCAACCAGCAGTACAACGACAGCGAGCCTGTGCTCACCGATGACGTCAACATCAGCACCTTCTTGTCGGCGTTGAGCGGGCTGGCAGTAAAGAACGCTTCTTAGGTTTTATTCTCATTAATTAAGCTTTTTATGAGCCAGATCCTGAGCTAGCGCAATCAGCAGCCGGGTTGGGCGTCCAGACATGCCCTTGGTGTGGTATCCGCTGGTGCTTGCAGCTTCCATCGGACCAGCGATGTCAAGGTGAGCCCACTTGGGCGAGCTTTCCTCGTCGTTGTTTTGGTCGCCCAGAATGCCCTTTCCTGTCCGCTTTCCGTGCACGAACTGGCGCAAAAACGCTGCTGCCGTGCAGGCACCAGCCTCGGCGCGGTTCCCAATGTTGGACAGATCAGCAACCGGCGACTTGAGCATTGCGTCCCAGCAGTCATGCAGAGGCATACGCCAGGCAGGCTCATCGGCCGTGTGAGCAGCACGCTCGATGCGCTGCCACAAGTGAGGGCTGGGCGTAAACACTCCTGTATAGTGTTCTCCCAGAGCCACTACCATTGCGCCGGTAAGAGTTGCCACGTCGACAAGCGCTGTTGGCTTGTGCACATCGGTAACATAGTGCAAGGCATCGGCCAGGATAAGTCGGCCCTCGGCATCGGTGTTCATCACTTCTACGGTTATGCCGGCACGCGATGTGTACACATCCGACACCTTGACTGCCTTGCCGTTAATCATGTTTTCGCACAATGGCACGGCTGCTACAATGTTTATAGGCACACGCAGTTGGGCCAGAGCGCGCATTGCGGCAACTACCACGGCACCACCACCCATATCGCCCTTCATGGCATCCATATACCGGCCTGGCTTCAAGCTGTATCCGCCAGTGTCAAATGTCACGCCCTTGCCCACCAATCCTAGATCCACGGGCGTATCAGCGCCACTGCCGCGATATTCGATCTCCAGAAACCGCAGGGGCTCGTTCGATCCCTGCGATACTGTGAGCAAACCACCCATCTTCTGCTCTTTCACCCATTCCGGGCCATGCACACGCACATGTACGCTGTCTAGTCCCTGGAATTCACGCTCCACGCGCTCGGCAAAAAGCGTGGGCGTCATAAAGTTTGCCGGCGTATTCATCAGATCGCGGGCAAAGTTCTGAGCATTGGCAGTTATTTGGCCAGCATCCCACTCCTTTTGCGTGCTGTCCAGCCACGATACGTTTATGCTAGCTGGTGCTTCATCCTCGCCTTCCTTGCTGCTCTTGAACTGGTCAAACTTGTATAGGGCCAGCTGGGCACCCTCTGCTGCTGCTTGCGCATGCGGCATAGGCGCTATAGTCACACTGTCCACTTTACGTGCTTGCAATAGCTGGCGTACTCCTGTGGCCACCGCTGTACGGACGATTTCGGTCTCGGTGGTGCTGATCTTAGCTGCTTCAGCTTGTGTGTCACCAAGCCCCACCAGAGCAATGTGCTGTTGGAGATCGTCACTCAAGACAGTCTGCACTTTGCCAGCCTCACCCGAAAAGCCCAAAGCAGCAGCCTTGGCTACCAACGACTGCTGCTGGGCATTGCTTAGAGATGCAGAATCGGCGTTGAGAAGCTTGTTGTTTGATAGCACGCCCAGAACCAATCCCCTTTTGGCAGCTTCAGACAGCACCTGGTGTGTGCTGAAGCTACGGAGTGATTTTGTTAATAATGCGCTGGCGGTCTTTGACAAAACTTGCATTGAAATTCTAAACAAAAAAAAGGGAGATAAAAAGGGTTTCCCGCACCAACTTGTAAATTTGATCAAGCTGTATCCTTCATATACCGAGTTTCATGGGACTGCACGGATGCAAATCGGCCCGCATCCGCTACCTCCTCGATGACAAAGCGAGATGGCGGGTCTTGAATAAATGGACACAGATCACTGGGTAAGTATGGTCCGTCCTTATCAACGAATGCTGCCCGAGTCTGCAGCTCTTCCATGTGCAGAGCATCTAGCCGAGCACGCATGTCGTCGACTGCTGCCAAAATATCCCGTTGGGCCTGGCGCCGCCGGTGGACTTCTGCAATCAGCCCGTCGTATGCACTATGGAATTGGCGGTACCATGTCACCAACCCCCACATATCTTCCAGCGCTGTATCCAATGCCGCCACCAGTGCCACATACCGGGACTGCTCGCCAGCTGCTGTTTGCACATACTCGCTGAAAATGTCTGAAATTTCGCTTACTGCCGCAAACCGCCGCTTGCTTTCATCAAAGAACGCCGAGTACTGCAGGTGACGTACATTTATTTCGTCTGCTCGTTGGCGCACTCCAGACAGAGCCTCTTCCAAGTCCGCAACAATCCCCGGGATCTCATCTGTATCGTGCAACAGCACATTGTAGTCATCTATGCTCAAGGTGCCTCCTTGTACTTCCAGATCCCGGATGGTGTCTCGTAGCTGGTCGCAGTGGCGCTCTACCGACTGCAAGTCCTGAGAAATATCGTCAATGGCGCTCTGAGAATCCGCTATAAGGTTGCCCATAGCCTGTACTCCTTCCCAGGTTATGCTGATATCTTCTGCTTCTGGTATGGTTATGTGATTGATTTTATGTAACGTTTGCGTGCATTGCTCGCTGTTGGTTTTGCTTATATCCTGTAGCTGCTGTAAATACTGCTTGACTCGAGATTCAAGGGAATCTACGGCTTCCTGGTCGATGTGGTCGTACAGTGTATGTTTACCGTCTTTGATGCTGTGAGAACCGATTTCATTCACCTCTCGACTTTTCAGCAGCTCCAGAATAGTTGCCATTTCCTGAAACAGGTCATTGGCTTGCTGCTCTTTGGCTTGAACGGTGGACTCCAAGTCTGCCAAGTGGCGCTTCAAGTTGCCTTCCAGCGACTGACAAAGCTTGATTTGAACATGGCTGTCGGCAATTAGGAAGGCTAGCTTTGGATGGATTTTACAGATAGACTGGTGCTCTTCCTGGCTCTGCCGCACCAGCTCATTGGCATCTTTGGCTATCTTTTTTACCGACTGGGCGCCCTGAATAGATGGTTCCGATAATCTGGTGAGTTTTTCTAGTGTTGCCATATGCAGAATATTCCTTGGCAAAGTCTGAGCACATGAGAACTTTATATAATTATCCCATCACCATCCACGCTTATGGTTTAAAAAAGACGTGACGTCCCTTTATGTTCTATGAATCCAGATCAGGTTAAGGGACTACTAAAGGCACCTTTTTCTACCAAGCCACCAGCAGAAAGAAAAATAGTGGCGAGTTTATAATTTCTGGTTGGTAAATATGAAATTCGCAACCGTATAAAAGCCCAAGCCATCGGGGGGAGGGGCTCACATTCCTGGTCGCTATTTATTCTTCCTATTAGTATTCGAGCTTAAAGGTACCCTAATGCTGTCAGAAATTAGCTCCATCTCTTCATTTTCGTCATCGTCATCTGCAGATGCAAGCTTTACCGACGAGGCAACAGCCAGAGCCGCACGCAGCATGGCTTGTGGAGCATCGACTACTTTGGCCGAGTCGGTATTTAATAGCAGTGAACGTAGCTTTATTAGTACCGACACTGCTGAAGATCTGTGCACGCGTCTGGATCGAGCAAGCGGAAGGCGTCTGGACCATCAGTGTGCGTCGCTTCGTCCACCACGTCCACGACAAGTGTCGGAGTTGGGAGAGATCCTGCAACGTGCTGGCCGACTACGTGCTCAGCGCATGAGCAATCAAGACTATACGCCAGCCAATGTACGCAGGCTAGAAAGCCTTGAAAGAGTAACTGAGATGTCGGTTAGTGATACACAGCAGCAGCAATTGCCAGCAATGTCTGTGGCAAGAAGACAGCCACAACTTCGAGGCATGATTCCGCAACAACAGTCTGGGCGAGAATCGGTTTTGTTTAGCATTGCTGCAAGGCTGTCTCGTATGGATAGCAAACATAGCTCGCAGGACAATGAGAGAAATGTCCATCCACGCGACCATATGCGAAGGATCTTGTTCCGTTCAATTGACAGACTGCATCGCTTGGGAGCACTAGCTTTGGATAGCAGCCAGCGTCCTCAGCGTCAGCCGCTAGCAAGCTAAAAAAAAAAAAAAAAGCCTGGTTGCTAGTTACAGCGCGATGATAGTTTTTTTCTCTTCCCATAAAATAGTAGCTAGTTTCTGAAACAATGTTCTCCCCTCTCTAGCGCTTACTTCTTGAATTCTCCCCCTTGTTTAATTTCAAATGTTGGGACAAATACTGGTGTCACTTGGTGTCGTTGCTGTAGGGTATCAAATGCTGCAATGGCTGCAGCCGACTCCTAGCATATACGACAAAACAGTCGTGATCGTTGGTGCATCGTCCGGAATTGGCAGAAGTCTGGCACTCGAATATGCACGCAATGGTGCACGATTGATCCTATGTGCACGGAGAGAGCCTGAGCTAGCCAAAGTCTCTCAAGAATGCAGCAAGTTAAATGAAAGCACGGTGCATCTGGTAGTTGGCGATATAACTCAACCAGCAACCCAACAGCGGCTTTACGATAGCGCAATGCAGCATTTTGACGGCTCTGTCGACTATTTGGTACTGAATGCTGGAGCAATCACGGTGCAGCAGGTGGTGGATCTTTGGGGTATGCGACAAGAGAACTCCAGTGCTCTGCAAGCACCAAATAGCCAGGCAGCAGCGCGAGCAGACCAGTCAATGCGCAAAGTCATGGAAATCAATGCATTTGCACCAATCATTGTTGCCAGCCAGTTCCTGCCCATGCTAGCCAGATCTCGAGGCACCATTACCGTGGTATCGTCGGTAGCCGGGCTCATAGCTGCACCCACACGGTCGCTGTATACGGCCAGCAAACACGCAGTGAACGGCTTCTTTTCTGCATTGCGTATGGAGGTTCAGGGGATGGGCATTGGCGTGACAATTGTGTCTCCAGGAACAGTCGATACGGAGTTGCGCAAGTCGGCTGTAGACATTGACCACAGCGCCCAAACATCGGTCAGTGGCTCTCAGCGAGGCAAAATGTCGCCTGAACGGTGTGCTCGGCAGATTCTGCGAGCGGCAGCATTGAGGCAGCCAACATTGGTTACACCGCTGCCGTATTGGCTAAGCGTTGTTGGGCATACATTTGCACCTGGCCTGGTAGAATACTTGGCCCGCCGTAAATACGGTTTGCCATAATACTATATTACTGCAACAATTCAAGGCCAAGGCCTTTTGTTATATAGGTACAAGCAGTATATATTGTTCCCAAAAAAACCTGATTGTTGGAATTATAGTTTTTTGTTCCTGAAAAACACTAGAGCTTGAGCGCTTCCTCGGATTTGAGATTAATGAGGGAGGCTTTGTGCATCCCAGCTTTTTGTCTCTTTTTCTCCACTATTGACAGAAAAATTACATCCCTCGTTTTTTTTTCTCTTCTCTTCAGTTTTCCTACTATATACCATGCCAAGCTATGACCAGGAGTCGTTGTTGAGTATCGAATCTCGGTTTTCTATTGATTCTGCAGATTCACGAGTTGGCCTGCTGAGCAAAGAACCCGTTGTGCTTCGTCGTGCCAGTGCTGGAGATGTTGAAGCTGCTTGCCGGCAGGCTGACTTGGAACACATAATGGCACACCAGGCACGCGCAGCGCACTCACCATCTATGGCTGCACAGCGTGTAGTATTGACAAATGCCAAGCAGCGTGACATGCAAATGGCATCTCTGGCTTCTGCTGTCAATCGCATGGGTCGTTTGCGCTTTGCCAACCAAGACTGCCCGTTAGTTCGTGATAGACGGGCCAGCGACATTGAGGGATTTATCAACAAGCTGGACCGTTTGGGGGTCAAGTCGCTAAAGGATACTCAGCGCTTTTCACCCCAGCCTCTTGTTGCTCCCTAATAGGCAACCCAAGAGGCTTTATTTTAGCACACATTTCTGCATTTTTGTTTTCATATAAAAAAAATTAAAGAGCTTGCTCGTCAACTGCCGTGCCCAGCGCCTGCACAATGTTGTTGCTCATGATTTCAACCACTGTGGATTCCAAGTGCCGCTTGGGATCCTGCTTGCCCACATGGCGAGTCTTGAGCTGCTCTGCCGTGAGCTTCTGCTCATCTTGCACAGACTTTGTGTATGACTCTGCCAGCTTCAGCATCTTGGCTGCTGCTGTACGGTTACCTGCACAGTGGCCATCAAAGCTATTCAGGATCATTCCATGAGACCACTGCTTCTTGTTTAGATTCAGCAGCATTTTCTCTTCCAGCTGGTTCTTCCGGTAGTCGATGGCAATAGAGTAGTAGTGGCGGTTCAGCCCATGGATCAGCGCCTGGATGCTGGGCTTTTGCAGCTGCCCAATGTTGGAAGTAGATTGGCGTGGCTCCATGCCTGACATGGCTGCCGACGAGTCAATTAGCCGGAACGCGTCAATGACGACTTTGCCTCGTACAGACTGAATCGGATCTATCACCACAGCGACTGCACGGCTATTAAGACGTTCAAAGGCCTGCTGCGTGCCGATATCAACGCTCGATAGCCAGCAGCCAAAGCCCGGATGCGAATGATACCATCCCACCACGGATTCGGCTCTTCCTGTTTGCTTTAGCATCTCCATCATGGCTGCCTGATACGCCTCATCAATAGCTTCGACTGAAACTCCCGTACCCGACTGTGGCATAGCAAACACATCGACCACCTGTACCGTATAGTCGTCGATGAACTCGCCCAGCATAAGCCCCATTACCTCCATAGGCACGCCGGCCCGCCCATGCTTCAGCATTTTCAACAGTGCCAGCGATGAGATGTGAATTGTCTCCGAGTTGTCTGCTATTTGCGTCTCAGACATATCGGCGCCCTGGCCGCCCAGGCCCATGAACTGTGGAAAATCCATTATTTTAAATTCGAAAGAAACGACAAAGTGAACCTCAAGAAACTTGGGAATTACGTATACTTTATTTGATTAGATCTTTACAAAAATGGTGATTTTTTCATCTTGAATATGGCTTGGCAACAGTGTCGGTGGGTGGCAACGTTTCTACGGGACCCTTGGACACGCTCTTCCAGTCTGTGCTTAGCGCTGTGCCGTTGCTCTCGATGTAGCTCTTCATCATAGCGCGGCGGGTGTCAGGATCCGCATCCTTGTAAATTGTCTG
Organism: Coemansia sp. RSA 1250; assembly: GCA_027578955.1. NCBI lineage: Eukaryota > Fungi > Kickxellomycota > Kickxellomycetes > Kickxellales > Kickxellaceae > Coemansia > Coemansia sp. RSA 1250. The sequence goes on from JANBTS010000074.1 coordinate 42,177, forward strand.
GAACAGCTCATTGACGCTCTGCTCGCTGGCCTTGAGCTTGGTTTCCTTTTCAGCATCCGCAGCAATTGCATCCCACGACACGCCCTTGCGTGAGCTGCCCAGCTGAAGACGGTTCTTGGACTGGTCTTTTTCGCTCTCTTCCAAGCTGTCCCATTTGAGCCCCGGCTTGGCCTTCTTTAGCCGCAGCTCGAGCTTGGTGCTCAGTACCTCAAACGAGGACTCGCTGGGAACAATCTCATGGCACAAGGGCTCAAACTCATAGTTGTTTTCCGATCCAGTGGCCATCTTGATCGACAGAGACACAGCCTTGGAATCGAATTCCACCGAAGCTGCGTCCTTTTGCACCCGCTTGATAAACACTTCCAGAATGACATTGTCGTCGGTCTGGTACCACTCATGGCGTACTTTGGGACGTGCTGGAGCAGCGGGAGCTTCATCTTGAGCAGCCTCCGTTGCTGCTGGCTGCTGCGGTTCAGGAACCGGAGTAGTGAGCGGCTCTACCTTTTCAAGCAGCGATTTGACTTCCTCATGGCTCGGGTTGATTGTATTAGCCTTGCGGAGAGACTCGGCCGATTCGTCATACTGCTTGAGCTCGTATGCCCACTTGCCGTGCAAAAACAGCGCCTTGAAGTACTGCCGCAGTTGGTCCGACTTGTTTGCTGCAAGCGTGCTTGCTTGACGAGCGTCCTTAGCAGCAGACTCAATGTTTCCTAGCTTGCCGCGGACCTGTGCACGCTTCAAGTAGTAGTCGGCGTTGGTGCTGTCGGCTGCTATGGCCTGGGTGTAGAGGGACTCTGACTGCTCAAACTCATCGTCAAAGTATGCCTCGTTCGCCTGCTGAAACAGGATGTTGGCGGTCTTTTTGTTTGCTGCAGTTGTCATATTTTAAGAAAAAATTTAGAGAGAAGATGAAGAGAAGAAAAACGTCACCCAGAATCCCCTTTATATTGGACAAGGTGGGCAAGGGTGTCTTTGTGAGATCGGTGCCAAGCACAAGCGGTTTTTTTAGACAAAGAGAACATGATGGAAACACAAAAAACCCATAAGCAAATAAAGAGTTAATTAGCCGATGGTGATTAATGCCAATTTAATCAAAACTTTTTAATTGCTTGCCAAAAAGTTTTTTTTTTTTCTCATCCTCTCTCTATTTATTTGGCATGAAGACAGACTTCAAGTTCTCTAATTTATGTGGTACGGTGTACCGCAAGGGAAACCTGGTGTTTACGCCCGATGGCAATTCGATATTGAGTCCTGTCGGCAACCGAGTAACAGTATTTGATCTGGTGAACAACAAGACCGAGACATTGCCCTGCGAGAACAAGCGCGATATTCGGCGACTGGCACTATCTCCCAATGGAAACTTGCTGCTATCGGTAGACGAGTTGGGCCAGACGTTGCTGATCAACTTCCGTAGACGCACCGTGCTGCATTACTTCAACTTGAAAGACAAAGTGCGCGATATCCAGTTCTCGCCCGATGGCAAGTACTTTGTGGTCGCTCTAGGCCGCAACATACAAGTATGGCGGTCTCCTGGATACACGCGTGAATTCGCACCATTCGAGTTGCACCGCAAGTACTCTGGGCACTACGACGATATCACACATATTAGCTGGTCACCCGATTCTCGATTCTTTTTGACATCGGGCAAAGATATGACGACCAAAATCTTTTCGGTAAACCCCATCGAAGGCTTCAAGCCGACCACGCTAACAGGACATCGGTATGCGGTGGTAGGATCGTGGTTTTCAAAGGACATGCGGGCAATCTACACAGTCAGTATGGACGGTGCCATCTGCGTGCGTCGGTTCCGGCCGCATGCTGTGGAGGAGGACTTGACGTTTGGCGAATTTCCACGCGATGAAGACGGTGATCTAGTACGTACAGTGTGGATCACCACCGAGCGGCACTATGCCATGCAGAATGCCAAGGTACAGAGTGCGGCGTTTAGCTGGGCTACCGGACTGCTGGTATTGGGATTCACCAACGGCGTATTTGGCATCTGGGAAATGCCTGATTTCAACATGGTGCATTCGCTGTCGATTTCGCGTAAAAAGATCAATACGGTGGCGATCAATCCTAGCGGCGAATGGCTGGCATTTGGGTCTTCAGCGCTGGGCCAGCTGCTGGTGTGGGAGTGGCAGAGCGAAACTTATGTGTTGAAGCAACAGGGACATTTCTACGATATGGCGTGTATAGCATACTCGGGAGATGGCCAGTATGTGGCTACTGGCGGAGATGACGCCAAGCTTAAAGTATGGAATGCGCTTTCAGGATACTGCTTTATCACTTTTACTGAACATACGAGTGCAGTGACAGCCGTGCACTTTTCCAAGGGTAGCCAGGTGGTGCTGTCAGCATCGCTAGACGGCACGGTACGTGCTTTTGACTTAGTGCGCTACCGCAACTTCCGCATATTTACATCGCCCACTCCTGTGCAGTTCACTAGTTTGGCAGTTGATCCTAGTGGCGAGATTGTATGCGCTGGCTGTCAAGATTCGTTTGAAATTTATATGTGGAGCATGCAGACTGGAAAGCTCTTAGATGTGCTCAGTGGACATGAGGGCCCGATTAGCGGGCTGGCTTTCCGTCCAGATGGGCTTTCTCTGGCATCCTGCTCGTGGGATATGACTGTGCGGCTATGGGATGTGTTTGATCGTAGCAAGATTGTCGAGCGGCTGGATCACAATCATGAAGTGCTGGCGATTGCTTATAGACCTGACAGTAAAGAGTTGTGTGCCTCAACGCTGGATGGTCAGATTCACTTTTGGGACGTACTTAAAGCATCGCCGACGGGCACTATCGAGGGCCGCAGAGACATTGCTGGTGGACGCAAGGCCAACGACAGACAGACTGCAGAAAACAGCACATCGGGAAAGTGCTTCAACTCACTATGCTATTCGGCAGATGGCACCGCAGTGCTTGGCGGAGGCAACAGCAAGTATGTGTGCCTTTATGACCGACAGTCCAACATTCTGCTGCGTAAGTTCCAGGTATCTCAGAACCAGTCTCTAGATGGAGTGCAAGAGAAGCTTAATTCGCGCAATATGACCGAGGCTGGTCCTGCTGATCTGATCGACTCTGATGGCATCGATAGTGATACTGAAAAACATGTTGACCGGAGCTTGCCAGGCGTCAAATCCAACGACAAGTCGAACCGGGTGCTTCGGCCGGAAGTGCGTACTCGGGATGTTAAATTTGCCCCTACCGGCAGACAATGGGCTGCTGCATCTACCGAAGGCTTAATCATCTACTCGCTGGATGAAACTCTGGTATTCGACCCCTTCGAGCTTGACGAAAATGTCACTCCGGAAACAATCCAAGCGCTGGTTCGTAATGGCGATTATCTGCGGGCGTTAGTCAATGCATTTAGACTCAACGAAACGTATTTGATCCGCCAGGTTTATGAGGCAGTACCGCCAACCGATGTCCAGCTGCTGACCAAGGATTTCCCGGAAGCGTACTTGGAGCGGCTGTTTAAGTTTATTGCCAGCGTAATGGAGACCAGCCAGCTTTTAGAGTACCATTTGCACTGGGTATCTGGTCTGCTGTCCAATCATGGCACATTTGTCAAAACCCGCTCTGTCAAGTTACAGCCGGTATTGCGCATGCTTCAGCGATGCATTTTGCGTATGCACCAGGATATTGGCACTGTATGCGATAAAAATATCTACTCGCTGGATTATCTTTTGGTTCAGGGGAAGCGGGTGCAGGAGAACGAGCAGGAAAGCGACAAGAAAGTAACTATGGATGATGTGCTGGCTGCTTCTGATGACGAGGACGAATCCATGGATGTCGATGCTAGCCAGGTTTCAGTTCATGCCTAATGCACTTGAGGTTTGTGGATGCAAATGCCTGATGATGTCATATCTGACAACTTGTCAAATCTCAAGCAGTGCCTTTTGAAACTTTCTTAAAAAACAGCCTTTTTTTTCAACCCAGCAAAGATATAGATGTTTACGTGGTTTTAAATTCAATTCAGTTTGCAACTCCTCTCTTAAACATGAGCACGACGATAGAAATAGGCACCTGTGGTGAGTCCGTCTACTACTGGAGAGAAGGAAAACAGATAATAGTCAAGAATTCGCCAGAAATAGACCTAGACAGCGTGTCACTAGACGCTGATATCACGCATATCAAAGACGGAACTATAACCTATAAAGACAGGTTTAACAATGACAACACCGAGCCATGCGTTGGGCTCGAAAGCATGCCAAAGATAGAATACAACCTTGAAATATGCGGTGTATGGTCAGACCTTATGCCAGTCGGTCTTGACAAAAAGAAAAACAGAGCATCCAAGATAGCCACATGGAAAACTAAGCAGATAATCAAAGAAGCAAGGCTCCTTGGCATGCTGGACAACGAGAACATTGTGAAAATCAAGGAAGTAATCCTATGGAAGGGCAGATTCACAGGATTCACTATGGAAAACCTGGTTGAAATAAGAGAACCTGAACAAGTAAAGGATAAGCTACCCAAGTTTTTGACAACGACCGTAGAATACATACACAGCAAAGGCATATTCCATTGCGACATAAGAATGAACAATATTATGATGGACGGAAACCAAAGACTGAAACTCATCGATTTTGACATTGCGCAGACTGAAATCGCTGTCCCGATCAGAACATTTATTGATGAGGCATTAGCGGTTTTAAAAATAACACCAAGGCTGGATATCCTGGATGTAATGATGAGTGTCATGCTCATTTACGAAGAAAAGGAGGTTGATTTAGCGGCTCAAAAGTATATGAGCGGCAAATTCAGAACCAGCTATTTTGACAGGTGTGTCACCAAAATTATCTCGACTCAGTAGCTAGCTCATTCAACCACATCGTCACCAGTTTAACCATCGCTTTCTATTTCATTAGCTCTATACATTCTTGTTATAAAAATGCTTTTCCTCCCAAAAAGAAGACTTACCTCCCCTCCTTCGGGAACCAGCTACATTTTCCCCCATAGATTCATGCCAAGCTTTGTTGGCTCTGATAAGTGGCATGATATGATCAGGGCTTATACCTGGCTCTCAATCATACAACACATTCTGATAATTCAACAAATGTCAAAAACACCCGTTGTCAGCACACAAAGTTGCTTCTGCCGTGTCAATGAACTTTATTGTATTTGCAAGTAGTTGCAAAGATTTAGGTGTTGCATTGCTACCAAAGTGACATTATTCAGTCCCAGCTATAAATAAGCTGGCTTGCCCAGCCTTCATTATTTTTTACTTATCAACCAACACACTCACCTCACTGTGAATACATACATTCAACTCGACAAGCTTTAACAATGTGCAAGATGAACTTTACCGGAAGCTGTGAACATTCATGGCTAGTAACCTGGACCAATTGCAAGTGCGAAACGGTTCTGGGCAATAAAACCACTGGAGACGCCTGCTACGACTGCCGTTAGTAGACCAGTTTTTTTTTGTAAATAAACAACTGAACTCATAAAAAGCAACACTGGAAACATAGCAAGAGCTTGCAGCATTAATACTATTTAGCGTGCTTAATGTATGGAATGCTGAAATTCCAAAATAAAAAGCAAGATATGTGAGTCGTAAAGAGACCCGTCATAGTACTTGCCATATAGAATTTATTTTTACATGCCAACTCTCCAAGGGCTTTATTGTTAAAACATTATAAATTAACTTTTAAATTAACCAGAAAAAGAGAGCACTTGTGAACAGCCACTTATTATCCAAATAAGGTAAACTAAAAACCAAAGGCCAAAGCTCAGTGCCATGAAAATATAAACAGGTCTTTTAGTTAAAGCAACCCAAACATTGTCAATCGTAGACATCAAAACTAAATTTTATATCATTTGCATTTGTTAGAAATAGGACAGGCCAGATAATCCCAGAATCCATTCTTTGGGATCCAAAAAGGGATATGAGCAGACCAACCCATTAAATTGCAATATAATTGTGGCCTACGGTCTGCGGTAGGAGCGGCTTGTAATTCGCATAACAAAGAGACATCTACCGGGATGGAGTTGATCTGCAATATTTAGTACTGGCAATTTTGTGGCTGATGACATCTCTTTAATGCGGCACAGCTATAAATTCAATTAAAACGCCCTATTTTTTCTCACTACCATGACTTGCATTTATTCTTTACCAGACGATATACTCTTTCTAATTATTGAAAAGCTAATTGAACAGGAAGTGGACAAGCCCTGGCAATTTAAAAAGAATTTGAGATTACTATCTATCTGCTCCAGATTGAGACAGGCTGCGTTGCCTCTTGCCTACAAGTATTTATTTGTTACTTACGGAACAAACAGAATTGAGCTTGTAATTTCAAATTTGCGCAGAAAATATGACCGACCAATCGATATTGGTATCAGCACCAATTTAGATTTGGCCAAGCATGCTGGCAACAACTTGACACAAACGCTATTCATTGAAATGCAGTATATGACCGATCTTGCTAAAGAGCTAACTACAATATTAAAAATGCTAAATGGTAGTGTTCATAACGTAAAATTGTTGAAATTGACGCTGAAATCGTATAACGATAGTAATCAGGACTCACAACCTGAAGATATTGTGCGTGTAGCATATGATTTAGCCAAAATGTTGCCACGAGTTGAAGATCTAGAAGTTTATGCAAATAGGGAACCTGGTAAGGCTATTTGTGGATATATTGCAGACAACTATGCGCATCAGCTGCTATCATTACACAGTACATGCCCCATTCAAACGTCCAACTACTTTGCCAAGTTAAAATGGTTTCACATTGATATTACTGGAGACTACCAATTACAACTGCTAAAGCTTAATCCAAAAACATTGAAGCATTTGATTATTAAATCTGAATCCATTGGAATTGACTTTTTGGCTAGCAATGAAGTTGTATTACCCAAATTAGAGCAATTATCTTTAATTTCCCTTGATATGCGACCAAATCCCCAACCTTTAAAGCTGGTACTTCCTCAGCTAAAATATTATATTAACAATATTCCTTGCCCTATACTGGCAAAGGCTACTTTGCCGGAACATATTAAGCTGCTCAATGTCCGATCTGACTGTGCAACGTATAAAACTCTTTCAAAAGCCAAGCTTCCTAATGCTGTTGAAGTCAGCTTATCTATTGCAAAAGACGAGCAAGATACTGATGTAGTGCTCTATATGAACCAGACTCTGAGCAATATTAAGCATTGCAAAAAGGCATCTCTGCATATAGACAATGTTTCGGTTCGAGCAGACTGTTTTACTAGTGCTCACGTAACCAACCTTTACATAACATCCCAGATTGAACCAAATACAGTCATTAGCTTGCTGAACAGATTGCCTCGATTGAAAAGCTTGTCTCTAGAAAAAGTCCAAAATCTTGTCGGTGTTTTTGACGATTCGTTAGATAGTAACCCGCATAATCAAGCCTTTAAAATCAGCTATCTTTCTCTATGTTTTGATGGATGGGATTGCGACCAAAAAGCAGAGTTTATAGTATACCTGATACTACGAATGCCTTTGCTAAGAAAAACAAGTCTTCATTATGTTTCCAAGATGTACCTCTTTTACCTACTGAGCCCATATGTCGCTGACTATCCACACATTATAAACGTAATGTATTCATTTAATATGAGAAGAGCTGTGCCGTTTTCACTAGTTTCAGTACCTAGCCTTTTGTTTTAGAATACAGTATTGAATCAATTCTGGTTTGCTATTGTCATGTAAATAACAGACTGCAGATTTTGTTACATGTCCCAAAACTGCGGTTTTCTTTTCTAATTTCCACGCATTATCAGCTTTTGAAAATCCTTGTGTTTCCTTTTGACCTTCTTTTCTTCTCTATTATTTAGTTGTTTTCATTACTATGGCTTGCTTTACTTCTTTGCCCGACGATATACTCTTGCTGATTATTAGTCGCTTGACTTGTGACTTTGATGAGCTTCGAGTGTTTAAAGAGAATTTGGGTCTGCTAGCTGTCTGTTCAAGGTTGAGGCAGCTGGCATTGCCACTTGTCTATCAAAGTGCGTTTATTACTCATAGTTTGGGTTTGGATTATGATGATGACCATTTTGAACTGGTGTTGCAAAATAATTTTGAAGAACCGATCACTAGTGATGTTATTACAACTTTGGATTTGGCCAATCACACAAGTAATAACTGGGTACGCACGATAATTATTGATGTGCATTATATATCTAGTCCGGATAAGGGGCTAACCAAAGTATTGCAGATATTAGATGGCAGAATTACAAAAGCTCAAGTGCTACAATTGTCGCTGTACCCGAGACTTTCAGCCAATATTTTTGTGCCACTGTTTGATGACTTCAAACCTATTGCTAAAGAGCTTGTTAAGCTAATACCACAAATTAACCATCTTAAATTTGGCGGACTTGAGGAGTTCGCTTATGATTTCTACGGATATATAGCAGATAGCTATGCACACCGACTATTAACATTGGAAAGCGATTATTCCATCCAGACAACAAATTTGTTTACCAAACTGAAATTTCTTAACATTTCTTTGGAGGACTCGGATTACCAGCTACCACAAGTCAACACCGAGATTCTAGAGCGCTTGGATATTCAGAGTGGAACCACTGATATTTTTTTTCCGTATGATGGCGAGATAGTACTGCCCAATTTGAAGGAATTTCGTTTACAAGCCTTTTATAATGGGCCACAAAATCCCAGCCCTTTAAAACTGATACTTCCTCGGCTAGAAAAGTTGGTAGTAGAATGTTTTAGTAGCAGCTTTTTTGCTCTAGAAAGGCTATTACTACCAGAGAGCATAAAGGTACTTGAAATAGAAGCCAGCAGTATTGTCTATCAGTCTCTTTTACAAATCAAATTACCTAATGTTGATCATGTTTGCTTGTCTACGAGCTTTAAAGAAGAAAATAATGATTCAGTACTCCATATGAACCAGCTTTTAAAACATTTTAAAAAAAGCCAACAAGTATCTCTTAATATACGCAGCGTTACGTTTCTGGTGGATCATATAACATGCACCAACATAACTGATCTAGAAATATTATCTCCAGTTGATGCAGAGACAGTAGTTGGTCTGTTGAATAAGTTGCCACGGCTTGCCTCGTTGTCATTACTGTGTGTTGATTTACATGGTTCAGCCGAATATGTTACAAGCACTATGGCTAATTACCCGGTGGTTCCATTCAACAACCAGATCCAAAGAGCTACTTTTAGATTTAAGCATGATGAATATCAGTCATTAATGGCTGAGTTGGTGGCTTGCTTTGTGCTAAGGTCACCTTTATTAACCGAACTCTACGCCCCTCAGGTCTCGACAATTGGCCTTTTTGACCAAGTACAGCCATTTTTTTCCAGCTGTCCACACATTAAACATGTACACTATGTTTTCGCAGACGGAAAAGGGTGTCATTTTGAGTTTAATTAAATCCATGTTTTGTAGACCAAGTTAGTTAATTTTTGTTTGCTCTAAAACTTCTCCTTTTCACTAGTTCCAGTTTTAATTGCTATGACTTGCTTTGCTTCTTTATCGAGCAACATTGCGTTCAAATAACTGATCAATAATCAGCAAAGCAAAGTAAATAACCGTAACCTATTTAAAGAGTATTTGAGCTTGCTGGCTACTTGCTCAAGCTGGAGACAGTTTATGTTGCCCCTAGTCTACCGATATGTATTTGTTTCTTATGGAACAAACATAAGAAATCTTTCGACTCTACGAAAGTCCAAAAAGTATGGCGAGCCAGCTGAGCTTAATGTCAACGCCATTTAGATTTGGTCAAGCACCCTGGTGACAGCTTGGCACGAACGGTTGACATTAGTGTGCATTTTATGACAAACCCAGTCGAAGGACTAGCAAAAGTATTACTGCTGTTAAACGAAAACATCCAAAAGACACAAATGCTTAGGCTATCACTTATTGCTTATGGCTCTACTCGCAACTCCATAGTACAGACCGAAAAGCTTGCGCTTGTGGCTCACGATTTTGGTAGATTGATGCCACAAATTAAGCAACTCGAGCTAAATGGCTGGGATGGGCTGGGCGATGTTGCTTGTGGATATATTGCAGATAACTACGCACACCAGCTACTGTGGCTAAAAGCTATACACTCCCTGCCAACATCTAATTGCCTTGCCAAACTGCAACCACTACATGTCTGTGAAGCCTCCAGGCAGGGCTGTGAGTTGATAAAGTTGAACCCAGAAACATTGCAGCGTTTAGTTGTAGAAGGCGGAGACATTGATATTGGCTTCCCGACTGATAAAGAGGTGGTATTACCTAAACTGGCGAAATTATATTTAAACTCATATGGCACACCACAGAACCTCAGGCCTTTGCAACTAGCGCTCCCTTGTCTAAAATACTACGCTGATGACA
>JANBTS010000075.1:0-51787 GCA_027578955.1 Coemansia sp. RSA 1250
CCATAATTCGCATATTTTTCCATTGCATAAGTCTTGCTCACTCAAGCATGTTATAAACGAAATATTTATATAATGGATCGCTTACATAAACTACAGACAGCATTCAAGCCATTTGCTACCTTAAGTGTATTTTTAAGCAGCAAACAGGAACACGACAATGCGTTGGAATTTGACGCAATATCAGCAGCTGTGCACCAGAGCACAGGATACCCACTGACAGTTGAGGATTTGGCTTTGATCAAAGGCATGCTTGGACCGCATGTTCTGGATATCGCGAGTTCTCAGAAACCGAATCAGTTTCAGTTTAAAATTAACTTTTCTGCGCTGGCTACAAATGATTTACCCAAACGCACCAAGCGACCACGCACAAGCTCCACGGAAGTATCGCCAGTTCAGCTGATTACTCGCCTTATTGACAGCTTTGCTGCGGCTGTAAAGCGCCTGTCTAGTGTTGAAAATCTAGAACAAACATTGGAAGCGTTAGTTCAGACAAATATGCCACTATCCAGAAGTACTAAAAGCAAATGTCAAACGCGCAGTATCGAGGAGCTGATTGAGATGTTGTGTAGAAACCAGATTGGCGGCAGTGGCCAGTTGGTAACTACAGCCACTCGTGTACTCCCTGCACGACCAGCAGAGTACCAAACTCCTCCACCTATTGATCCAGCCATACAGGAAGCACTAAAAAGCCGAGACATCACTCGCTTATATACACATCAAGCTCAGGCTATTGGAAGCATTTCCCAGAACAAACATACGGTGGTCAACACTGCAACTTCTAGCGGCAAGTCACTCATTTACCAAATTCCAATCTTGCAGACGCTTTTAAGCAATCCGCAAGCACGCTTCTTGCTGCTATTTCCAACCAAAGCATTGGCACAAGACCAGGAGCACTCGCTTAAGCAGCTTGTTGCCCAGATTCCGCAGCTACAGGTTTATGTTGATACATTGGATGGCGATACGCCTAATACCAAGGACTGCCCAGAGAGGCAGCTAATAAGCGAGCGCGCTCAGATTATACTGACCAACTTTGATACTTTACATACAAGCATGTTGCCAAATGTACCTCGATGGCATGCGTTCTGGACTCGACTGCATCTGGTGGTTATTGACGAGTTGCATATTTACCAGCATGCTTTTGGACAACACGTATCACATATACTATCTCGTTTACAGCGGTTTGCTCATCCACAGTTTGTTGCCTGCAGTGCTACCACTAGCAATCCAGGCGAACATCTGGCAGAGCTATGCTCGCTAGATCCAGAATCGGTAAACATCATTGACCAGAATGGTGCTCCACAAGGACAAAGGACAATGATGCTATGGGATTCACAGACACAGAAGCTTCCCTTCAGCGACACAACACTGATTGCATCTCATATACTTTCCAGCGGGCTGCGTGCAGTGGTGTTTTGCCGTACTCGGCATGCTTGTGAGCTGGTATTTCGCGAAATAGCTGATTATATTGAACAACACTATGACTTGCTGGCAGATAAAGCAGCGCAGGTGGTATGCTATCGTGGTGGCTATGCGCTTAGCGAGCGGAGAGATATTGAGCAGCGGCTATTTAACAACCAGATCCAGATAGTGGTAGCTACCAGTGCTTTGGAGCTGGGAATAGATGTGGGTGCTCTGGATATTGCGCTTATAGTGGGCGCTCCACATAGCCAATCAAGTCTATGGCAGCAATCCGGTCGAGCTGGTCGTCGTAATCGGCCCTGCTTGACTTTGGTTGTTGCTGAAACTAGCCCTCTGGACCGTCGAATAGTCAGCCAGCATTGTGGACTGTTTGAGCAACAGTTTGCTCCAGCCCACATATCTACCGATTCCTCCATTTCAACTGCCCATCTTCAATGCGCAGCCTTTGAACGGCCACTTGATCGAAAATACGACTGTGCATTCGCTTTGCAACTTCATAAAGACTTGCTTGATCCGGATAATGTTCCGTTGCCATGGGATCGGGCTACCAATTCATGGTGCTGTGCATTGTCGTTCAAGCCATGGCCCCCACTGCTGGTTCCTATACGCAGCAGCCATAACGACAACGACCGGCTTTTGTGGCAGGTGTTGGTGCTGCCCTCGCTTCGTGTACTAGAAGAAATGGACACTTGGCGCGCCCAGTTTACTCTTTATGAAGGCGCTATTTTGTTTTATCAAGGACAGGCATTTGGCATACACAGCATTGATGTTGATGGCCGCCTGGCAATGTCTTCTGTGACCGATGTTTCATGGTTTACTCGAGCCAGCAGTCGCTTAGATATTGTACCTGTATCGACTGAGCGGGCAGTCAAGCTGACAGATACAAAGTGGATATGCAGCGGTTCTGTCAGCATATCATCTACAGTTGTTGGATATTCGCGTGTAGATACCCGGACTAAGCGCATTATTGAATATGTTCCACTGCCCCAAACATACCCGCATACAACAAATGCTAACGGCATATGGATTGATCTGTCTTTGGCAGATTTGCAGCTGCTTACTAACAGCAAGTGCAATGTTAGTGACAGCGTACATGCAGCTCAGCATGCTTTATGCGCAGCCATAAGCTTAGCTGCTGGGTGCGATGTTGCTGAGATTTGTACAGCATGTACTAATCCCAGCGACAAGCGGCTGGTAGTTTACCAGGCTTCGCGTGCTATAGCCGATAAGAATCTGTTGCCTTCTGTACTTGGTAATGGACCAAAGATTGTGCAGAGAGCAGCATCGCGCATTGAGAATTGCCAGTGCAGTGAAGACAGCGGCTGCTTACATTGTATTCAGATATCCAGCTGTCCAGCACATAGCAATGGTATAAGCAAGGAAGGCGGGCTAATACTGCTTCAAAATCTATTTCCCTTTTTATAAATCTATGCCAAATACCATCTGCTGGCCATGCAAGCACTCGATGCTGCAGCACTTCCAGTCAAACTGCTCAAATGGAACCAGTCCATGCAGTGACCGTCCACAATGCGTGCACTTTTCGGTCGAGCTAGTTCCTTGCTGCTGCGGCAGAGTTTGCTGCTGCTTGCGACGGCGCTCAGCAGCCTGAAACCGCAGCTCCCGGTCTCGAGCGCGCTGCTCTTCTGGCGTCAACTGCTTCTCAACCTGTACCTCAGCTTGATACCTTGTAGCTGCAGCCATCTTTCGCATCCGTTCCTGAATCTCCTTGGGTGACATCTGCGCAACCTGACCACGCAGCGATTGCTTTGCCTGCTTTGCCTGCTTTTCGTTCTCCTTGATTGCCTGGTCAAGCATCTCATCCTCATCTTTGGAAGTATGCTTTGCCTGGTTATTCTTTTTCTGCTTCTGGCTTTGTTGCTTGCGCCTTTCGCGCTCTCGACGTTTTTTCTCGCGTACTCGATCTTCGTTCTCTTGTTGCTGCTGAGGAGACAGCGGATCAGGGACTCGTGCACGCTCCCAATCGATACCATCAGGCTCGCCTTCATGCTCAAATCGATAGATGCGGAACGTATCGCGAGTAGCACGGTCTCGAGCCACCTGGAATGCAGTCATTCCGCCGGCATACAGCGGCGCATGACCATTGATGATGGTTGGGTCTTCACCCACGTCCAATAGGAAACCAATTAGTGAGCGACGACCCAGCTGCGATGCCAGATGCAGCAGCGTGGGTGTCCGGTGCCCCTGCACGTGTGGGCAGTCCTCTAGGTAGCGCAGCTTCATAGCTGGATCACTGAATGCATCCAGTAGTTTATCTAGATGCTCGCTTAAATGCGAGATAATTCTCTCGTCTGTCTGTTGCTGGTCCATCAACATCTGTGCGACTGCATATACAAACTCTATGAGGTCTGGTCGTGGCTCTGGCTCAAGCGTGTTGTCACTCATCGAAGACAACTCGGGCTCCTGAATTGAGACCGGTTCAATGGCATCAGCAGTTGCGTTGGTAGACAGATCAAACTCCACTACTCGAATATGCGTAAGCGTCATATAAACACGCTGCAACTCACGCAGGCTAGGACGACCCATAGACACAGGCAGGGTCCGCACATTCTCATTGCCCCAAGACAAGGCAGAATCTGGCTTAAAGAAAGTGCGGCGACTAGTACGTGGCACACGCACAAACACGCGGGTACTACGTGCCAGCAGCGGCTGCCAATGAGTCGTCAGCTCATAGATTTCCTCCTGCAACCGACGCTCATTGTACCGGCGGATCTGTGCACCTGCGCTAATGGCTGCACGACCACTGGCACCATCTTGTTTTGACTGTAGTCCGCCTTGTTTGCGGCGTGTCGTGTAGCGCTGGATCGCCTTATGTGCTATCACTGTGCCAGTACGGTTATCAAATACAGCAGCAGCAAAGAAACCACCGTTGCTGGCCATCAATGTCCATAAACTGCTGTCAGGATCCACTTGCGGCAAAGATTGCGTGCTTAGCTCTGCCTTGCGCTGCTTCTTATCGGCCTTGAGCTCTGCATGCGTTTTGGCTGGTGCTGGAGGCAGCTGCATTTTTTGGAGCTCGCAACTTACCTGTGCAGCATCTACATGAGCTCCATGCATGCGTTTGGGCAGCAGAATTCGGCGATGTACACCATACGCCTGTATGCTCCCCTCGTGTTCTGAATCAGCAAACCACAAGTACTGACCACCTCGTTCATCCTCTTCATCTTCAGAATCCGACTGCAGCGGCTGTTCTACAGGAGCTTCCTCTGCCAAGCTCTCTTCAGAATCACTATGAAATTCTTCTTTTACTGGCCGCCACGGATAACCGCTTTCATCTGACGCATCGGTGTGAGCTCGCCGCCATTCCATCTTACGCTGTACGTTTTGCTGATGCCACGGTGCTTTGAAATGGGCTCGTTGCTGCTGTGCACTGCCAAACTCGATACCGCCGCATGTGTGGCAAGTAGGTTTGGCCAGTCTTGCGGACGCAAACGCCTCAGACAACTTGGTTTCCTGGTCTCTGCTATGCGGGGTGGAGATATGAGCTTTGCCTTCGCTTTGTTTGCCCTTGTCTTGTCCTGTACTTTTGCTTACTCGATTGAGTTTGCTATGCAAATGCAAGTTTGTCAAAAGCTCAGGCGGAAAGTGAAATATGCTGAATTTTTCGCTGGCCGGCTGTTTGCCTTGAGCCTTTTCTTTGTTCGCCATTTTAATGTAAAAGCATAGAAAAGTACAACTTAGAAAGATGGATCAAAAGCAGGCTTTTTAAAAGAGCTGACCGCAGCAGATTATTAGTGAATTTACTGATTAATTTAATTTGGAGACCATAGAACATCCTTCAAAAGTGGGCAAAGGGCTAAGATGTTTTGAATAGTGAAGATACTGCTGCCCTTGTCTACAGCTGACTTATTAGCACGGTAATAAAACTTTTCCACAGCCTTTGCCCCTTTTAGACCACCGCTAGTTTTTTTTTTTTTTTAGAATGAAGAAATCTCACCGACAGCTTTAAAAGATAAGAACTTGGAGAAAAAGGTAAAAATTATCTTCATAGTGTTTCAGCAGCTTCCCGACGATATTGTGCTTCTAATTGGCGAGCAGATAATTTGCCAATCTGTGATAGTTTTGATAAATGGAAGAGCCAGCTGCCTTTACTTGCTGCGTGTAAAAGATGGCGCTATCTGCTGCTTGCTAAAGTATTCAACCACGTATATGTAAGGTGCGGAGATGGAAATAACATTATGGAAAGGCTCAGTGAAGAGTAAATGGCTGATTCTGATAATACTTGAACCATCAGTACCAATGCAGATATTATATCTTCATATAACTGTCCTGTTCATTTACACATTCAAGTATGTCATAAGTTTCCGTTGGTGTCATTAAAAAGGATTATTGGCAGACTGGGGACTCAGCGCCCAGTATGGACCAATGTATCTTCAGCAGACACCAATCTGCACACAAAGTATTATAGTACTAGAGATGGGCCAGAAGCACTTGAAGCTAGCTCAGTAACAGCTTTATCTCGGCAATTTAAAGGGATATTTCCCAATGTTACTAACTTGGAGAATAACAGCATGTCGGCATTTGTGGATAGCCATGGGATATTTGAAAGCTTACTAATCGAATATCAGTTGCATCTAGTAGCTTATAAATATTTTTTGGGAACAAAGGGGTTTGAAATACCTATAACCTTTACGCAGCTAACTCACTTGGCGATTTATTTAAAGAGCAAACACGCTACTGTTTATCCCGAATCATTAATTGAGCTAGCCTTATATGGACTAGATGTAAATTTCAACTGGGGTTCATTTAAGGGTAGATTTTCTAATCTGAAAACACTGTAACTATCCTACATACATGGCACATTGCCAGATTTCGCTGACTCTTCCACCCAGTCAATGCTGGATTTTCCAGTGCTCGAGAAATTAGTATATTCTAATAGGACCCAGTCTGTGCCGTTTTTCAGCGTTGCCCATCTGCCTTCTAAGCTTGAAAGATTGGTTATTGAAGGCAAATATAATACTCTTAAATATATAAATGAGATTAAATTGCCTAAAACTGAAGCTTTAATTATTGGATATGGTGAGAAAAACGAAGAAAGCCAAATTTATAGTGTTATAAACCAGATATCTGCTAAAAAAAACCCCCAGTAGTCATTTGGAATTATTATGTGGTATGGGCAATATCAACTTTGACATTTCAAAAATAGCCTGCTCCAAGCCAAACCGCCTTCAGCTGTTTGCCACTACTAATTTTCAGCCTATTATAGAGGCTATCAACAAGCATCCACAGCTTAATAGCTTGATACTTTACAATACTGCATCCGATAACTGTTTGACATTGGCTAATGAGTTAGAAAAAGAGGAGGCTTTACCGCCATTTAACACAAATAATTTTATTATGCCTTGGCCAAATGAGGAGAGGCAACTCAAGCTATTAGATTGTTGTTTGCCAAGTATTTGGTACTCAGGCTAACATCTTTGCCAAGAGCCTGCTTGTTCAATCTACTTTTATCACTGTTTACCGAATTCATTAAAACAAACAAGAGCAGATATCCGCACTTGGGAACATAGCATTAAAACCTATTGGATAAATACAATTAACTTGCCAATTAGTTTCTACCAGCGACCGTACTGCCGTGAGATTTGCTTACCATTTATTAAAGTAAAAATAGCCTTGTTTGTGTAGTGCAGGGCACTACAAAATAAACTATGCAATGATTTACACTAAAATGACATCCAAGATAGTTTGCAATTTTGTAATAGAGTTTACGTGGTTTAAATGTAGTTAGCTTTTATGGATGTGTACTAGCAACTATTCGCAGCATTAAACTAAAACTTATCTGCCACATGCTCTAAGAGCTCTCACATTTTACATAATAAAGTAGCGCTAAAATGCTTTAACATTAAAATGACATTAAAAACCTAGAAAGTACTTTAAAACACAAAGCTAGAATGCGTGGACCAAAATTCATTTTGCAAGACACTGCTCATTAGGTCTTTTTCCAGAGACATATAGACATAATAGCCCTGGTTGTCTAAAGGATTAGTGGGCAAAATAGACGAGTAGTTGGTTACAAAATTAGGCAGGGGACCAATCCATTTGGGTGCACCAGCACCAAAGTCACAATCATACAGACCAAAGCGAGTTTGGTTAGTGACAATGATTTTTTCACGAGTAGTGACTGCCAGCGCCAAAGAATGCGCATAGCAGTTGGAGCCTCTTAAAGTCTTGTCAACTGCGCCGATGTATTTTTCATCCAGGTTATTGACAGCCTTGCGGACTAGCAAGCAGGAGGTGCCAAAGGCAGCTGGGTTGGTGCCAGCCTGGGCTAGCCGATTGATAGTGTTGAATACCGGAAGGCCGGTGATACAGCCACCCAGGTACTGGGTAGACCGTTGAGATAGCTTCTTGAGCCGGGGACGAATGTCCATTGTCATGAGAGAGATGAATTCACCCGGGCGTAAAAACGAGCTCATGAGCGACCGCGTGGTCGACTTGAAAATGCCCGCATTTTCTTGCTCATCGTAAAAGCCTTTGGCTACCGTATGGCTAATCATTGTGGTGAGAATGTCGTTATCTGACAACCTTTGTCCATCGCAAGTCACCTGCTGGCGAATCTTGTCGATCGCATTCTTGCTCACGTAGAATATATGCCCGGATGCAGAAAACAGCTTGTTGCCTTCGACAAGCAAGGTGCCGCGGGTTTCTGGTGACAGCCAGGACAAAATGTAACCCAACAGAGTCTTGGTCTTGTAAATCCGACTGCAGCTGGTGCTTAGCGGTGGGGTGATTTCTGGCATGGCTGATGTCTGGACTGCCCGATCGAAAGCGTATTCGCGATGCGGAAGCTGCGCATGGCCGTCTTGCATGCACTTGTTGACTTCCGCCCAACGCTTCATGAAGGCAGAGTACCCAATGCCGTCAACCACATAGTGCGGCATATTGACGAACAGCGCAATGCCGCTGTTGTTGCGGAACCGTACTACGTGAACGTTTATAAGCTTGATTTTGCCATCAGTAATGCTTTTGGTGGGAACTGCCGAGACTGTCGATGGCTGGATGGGCATTGCGTCCCAGTTGAACTTGGCCTTTTCGACAAACTCGTAGCTGATAGGGCTCTGCGATTCAATGTACTCGGGCATGTTCAGATTGTTTTTGTCAACCACAATGTACCCACGGCCTTGCGCGATCAAGTGGCCAGCCAAAATAGGGAAATCCTGGAGCGCACGTAGAAACGAATTGCGCAGCTGCTCGGACGGCATAAAGTCATCAGAAGGACAGGGATTTTTGTAAAAGAAGGTGAATGGGATATTGGAAAAAGAACAGATAAAGTCCCAGCCATTGAGCGCAAAAGTCTGAGACTGGATGTTTTTCATAAACGACTCCATTAGGAAAAGGATTCTTTTTGAAAATGCAAAAAAAAAAAAATAATAAGGGGGAAAATGCTAATAAATTTATGGAAAGGTTGGTGAGAGGGAATTATCGACTAGAAGAAATACCACATGCTTTTATATGTATAAATTAGGAAAGAGGAGTTTTTTTTTAAAACTGAGAACAGGAAAAATTGGGGATTTGTTTCATTGAGAACAAAAACAAGATATCTTATTTTTACAAAATGTTCACGATGAACACATTGAAACTTGGCAACTCATTATAAAATAGAAATCAAAACAATTATATGCGGATAAACATGGTGTGGGGCAAATTTGTGTTTGAGGGGTCCTTCCTTTTTGTTCACTTTGCCGTTTCTTTGTATTGATTTTTCTACATACAACCGACCGGAGAATAAAAGCATTTCTTTTTTTTTTTTTTTTCTCAATTTTACAAATCAAAAAAAAAAAAAAAAGCAAAAACAAACCTTATGCAGGCTGCATAAAAAAGAGAAAAATTAGGGACTGCATATGCTGACATAAATGTGTATCTGAAGAGAAAGAACTTGTTCGCCTGTTCACAATGCAAATCCCCCCAAATATCTTTATAAGCGAAGATAGGAAAATCTATCCCTGTTCAGAACATTTTGATTTTTACCAGAAATGGTGATTAGACCGTTAATAGACTGATGGCAATTTAATTACAATGTAACCGGACCATTCAAGATTCAAGCATTTAGTGCTGAACAAACCAAAACACAAATTTACTTGGAAACTTGGAAATCCTCAATTTTCTGGAGAAAAAGACGTCTTTTACTGATACGCGGAAATATTTTGACATGCGGGCCACAAGTTGTATTGGTTTCTACTTGATTGCCAGCACAGAAAACAATGCACCACACACACGTTCTTCAAAACAGAAATAGTTTATTTTAGTACAAGTCGCAAAGAGCCTGTTGCAATGCCTTGGCAGACTTATAAGCACGTTCAATACAGCTGTCCTTTTGAGGCAGCTTGTCCCGCACAGGAGAAGAGTGAGCCAAAGTCGGATGCAAATCAGCCAGCACCGAGATCTGCTCGCCCTTGACATCCAACAAGTCCACCAGGTCCTTGAGCTCCCTTGCCATATGCCGGCGTCTCTTCTGGTCCTTTGCATTCGAGGGGTCCAGCCGATGATACTCGGCAACCATGCGGTTGTAGCGGCGACTGAGGGCGTCCAATTCCTCGTGAAGCAAATCTACCACCATCTGCGGTCCCTCTGAATGTCTCTGCACAGTCTTCTGTGCGTGCTTGCGGGTAGGCGTGAATGCCTGATATGATGGCTTGTGCGGCGAGGATATTTCCCAGTCCCTCATATGTCCCTGAGAACGCTTGCTCTTGGTAAACTCATCCTCCATCGCCGCAACATACGCGTTGAGCAGGCCCTGCAGCTCCCGAGTATTCATGGACTTGTAGGCTACCGCATGCTTGCCGAACAAATACGGGTCATGGTTCTGTGCCTCCAGAGACTCACATACAGGACATCCTGGCTGCCCCAATCCGCCAGCTTGCTTATGGAAATGCTTGATATGCACGCGTTGCAACTCCGCCAACGTAGTTGCCAACCCTTGCGCTATCCGAGAATCATAAATGATCTTCCCAAATTCATCCTCGGCGTGGTTGCGAGCACGACGGCGACGGACAGATTCCAAAGTCTCGCGTGTTGCCAGCAGATCATCGCCCTTTTTACGATTGCGAGGGGTAGAGAGGCGTGAGAGAGAGGCGAGCTGCCGTTGGCTGGGCACATTGGCTGGGCTGATCATCGCTGGGTCAACCGGGCTGCGCATAGATGGGCGCTGAGGCAAAGGAGACCCTGGTACGGTCGTGGATGCATCCGACAGTCTATCAGAGACCTCATCGATGTCCTTGTTGCCATACAGCTCATAGGGCTCCTCGTCGTCGACATCCCGAATGGTGGTACGGAAACGGCGGCTATCTCGCACCCGATGCATCAAGGGACTACCGGCAGCCTCAACTGTTTTGCCTGCTTTCCGCCGTGATGCGTTTGGTGGCAAGGGAGACCCATACACCGATGCATTCTGGTGTCTTGGATAAGGCTCTGCATCGCTATCGGCATCCGGATCCTGCTCACTGAGCCACTGCACCATATGCCGCTGGCGGTTTTTAGTGGTCGTAGGGACATTGAACAAAGGACGCACTTGAGACTCTGCCTGCGGAGACGGTGTGAGCATGCGAGACTGCTGAGCCTCTTCACGCTCAAGATTGCGGGCTGCCACCGCCGACACGCTGTCATGAGGCACGATCGATGAGGCGTTGTGGGCACGGTGGCTATTGGCTACCGACGCGTTGCTGGCACCCTGACGGACCTCTGCCCGCAGCATATCGATTTCCGACCGGTACTCGTCAAACTTGGCAACAATGTCTTGCTGCAGCCGACGCAGCTCAGCCCCCACCTCGCTGGATATGTCCAGCTGGTCTGTGGTCTGCACAGCCGAGTCTACCGCCCGGGCTGCCGGCGCACTTTTGCCCGAAGACTCGCGTGCCTTGGCTAGGACCGTAGCTAGCTCCAGCAGCTTTTCGGCCAAGGGCAGCGGGATATCCATACCCTTGTCGTGCACTGCTTGTCCCAGTGACGTAATGACGTGGTTGATGTCGGCTTCTGGAGCCGGCTGTCCATTCGCCTCCTCTTGCGGCTGCAGGTTCATCCCATGCATTTGGCCGACAAGAGACTGCTCGTATTCTGCCGAGGCTCCAAACGTATTCGGCATACGAGAAGCATCGTGGTTGACCATGGACTCATTCACACGAGGCTCCTCTTGCTGCTGCATGTATGCTTGGAACCGTGATGACAGAGAGTCGTTGCGCTGAATGTCTTGAGGGAAATGCCGGCTACGGCGAGGCGTGGGTGCCGAGGGCCTGATATCAGGATACGACTGGGCAGCAGCAGCGCTGGTAAGATCCATTGTGGGCTGTTGTGGTGGCTGTTCACAGCCGTCTAGAGACTGCGGCTTTTCTGTCATTATTGACGATGCGGTTTTCTTGAGCAGCTCATAAATATCTGCCAACGTGGGACCGCTGCTGCCGCTGCCGCTGCCTTGGTCAACATGCGTGGTTTGAGCGTTCGCTCCTAATCCCACTCCTGGTCGGTTTGCCTGCAAAATCCGATTCAATGGCTGCTGCTGCTGCTGCTGCTGCAAATGCGCAAACCCAGCCGGCTTGCTGCCGTTATCAGTAGGGCTTGCCATAGTCGAGCGGCCTGCCGAGGGAGACGGAGAATCATACCGTACTGTGGGAACCATCCCATCAGACTCATACGCGCTGGTGGATGAGTAGATCTCGCGATCCCTGATCAACGGCAGCTTGCGAGGCATTGGCGAGTTGTCCATGCGGTCAGCACTGATGCCCTTTTCCTGGCTCCTTAACGACCACTGCATGCCTTCCTTCATCCCCACTGTCCCGTACCTGGCCAGCTGGCTGACATCAACTGTAGGCTCTTGAAACGGCACGTAGTTTGCATGCGATGCCATAAGCGACGAAGAGGACAGGTCCGGATGGTTGGCCTTGCGTAAAGGAGACCGAGCAAGGTGCTGCTCGTTGACCAGGCGTGACAGCGCATGGACGGTTGAGTTGGGAGTGCGGCTGACTCGCGACATATCCAGCGTGGGCAACGAGTCCTGGAACAAGGAGCCTAGTCCATGTGAGCTGGACTCGCTGTAATGCCCGTCGCTGTTCGGCGGGTTGTTTTCGGCCGCTACTGATGCCGATGCAAAGTCCGCTGCTGCTCGAGCATTGCGCTGATCCAACTCCGTAGAAGGCTGGTGAGACTTTATGTCCAGCATGGGAGGGCGTCTGCGTGACGGGTTGGTTTCTAGTGCCCGCGGGCCTGCAGGGCGCTTGAAAAACGTGCCGCTATTGATGGGGCCTGCCGTGGACCCGCGATGAGAGCTACCGGTATCATCGAACATTGGCACTTGGTGCAGAACGCGCGTGGATGGGCCATGGCGCGTATCGCGGCTGATGATTGTGGTGGGCGTGGTGGGGGGCGGAGGCGATTTGGACGCAGAGTTCAGATCATTGGCTCTGGAGAACGTGTTGTATTGGCTGGGCTGGCTGTTGCTGTACCCCCTCTCCGCCCTTCCCACCACACTCGACTGTTCCGAGGGAGGCAGCAGCCCGCTGACTTCGCTCTGCGAATCGTCAATGCCCAGACTATTGGACTTGTTGAGTCTCTCGATAGGGTTCTGGTCATGCACGCCATACTGCATCTCCTGGCGTAGAAGGGCCTCGGGCGTGGCCTCATGGCCGTCCCAGCTGGAAAAGTTGCGTCGTTTCTGCTCGCCGGTCCTTCTGCGGCTCATTTCGGCTACAATGGATGCGCTGGAGGCAAACAGAGACTCTGGAGGACGCGCAGGATCAAACTCGTTGCTGATGGTGTTTGGCTGCCCATTGGTGTCCTCGTCGTCTGAATAGAACAGATCCTGGAACACTTGCTCGTGATCACGCATGATCGAAGAGAAATCGGGATGGCTGCTGTTGTGGCTCGAGTTGTTGTCTCCAAACACCTCGTCAGCATTGGAGATGGGTGCAAAGTGCTCGGCGTGCTCTTCAAACGAATGATCACGGCTGGGCTCAAAGGGCAGCTGCGAATCCAGGTGGCGCTCCATGGCATAGTCGCCAACTCCGTTGGGCTGCTCGTTCGAATAGAAGTCGCGGTCAGTCATGGACCCCATTGAGGGCCCTTCAGGAGACAGCGTGCCCTGGCTCCCCATATTCGGATGCTCCAGCGACTCCTGCGACTGCTCTTCCATCGAAAACCCCATTTGCTGGTAGCTGCTGACGGTTTCGCCCTGCAGATCCGACCGGTGGTTGCGCTGGTACTGCGGGCGCTGCTGGCCGCTGATTGCTGGCTGGCTGTGGGTGCGGCCCAGGCCCAGCACCTGTGCGCTGCTTTGCTGCTCGCTACTTTGAGCAAAGCGCATCTGCAAGGCGCTTTGCGTTTGAGCTACCAGCGATGTGGATGTTGCTGGCAGAGGCGGGCGAGGCTGCTCATTGGGCGGTGGCGACGGGCTGACTGACGTGATGGATAGCTGGTCGCTGGTAAATGCAGTGTGGATATCGGGCGTATCGGGCATTGCCGGCATGTCCGACATGGCATCGTCGGAGCTGAGTTCCTGAGGATCATTTGCATACGCGTTGGGCGCGTTTCCGTTTACCGACGAGGGCTGCTGGAAGTACCGCGCTGCCAGCCGGGCAAACCGCCCGCGGGTGTCTTCATTGGCGGGCTGTCCGCGCTGTGAGCTGAATGTGGGCAGGCGCGAGCCCGTGGATGGCTCTTCGCTGAAAACCGAGGGAGCGTCTGTGTGGAGCTGGGGATGGTAGCTCTCGGGGCGTCGAGGCAGAGCCCGCGCATTCGGCTCTGCGCTATGTCTACTGCCCGCATGGCTCAGCTCAGGATTGTACGCACTATCTGAATGGAACGATCCCAACGCGTGCAGATGCCCATTGGCCTGCCCAAAAACCGACTCGCTTCTTGTTTCTTCGTTGTTGGAATCAAATTCGACTGCATTTGTTTGCGCAGTAGCATTGTTTGTTGAATACTACATGTTTACCTTATTCAGTAAAGTTACCACCTATTTTTAGCGTTTGAAGTATAGCTTACCATAGAATCGTTGATTGTTTGTTGCCGAGGCGTGTTGCCTTGTGGCTTCCAGTAACTTTCTGCAAACCGCGACATCGACATATCGTCTACTGGGGCTGGCGGGCCTACAGCCCGTTTGTGTAGCCACACTCCATCCATAGGCGCGTCCAGGTTGGTCGTAAAGTCCATCCCTGCCTCTTCCTGCGACACCACCCTGCCAATATCCGACATGGTCTCGTTTACGCTCAGCACGCCCGTGTTGTCTTCGGCTTGGCTGCTACTAAACCCACTCAGTTCTTCTGCTATATGCCCGCTGTGCTGTTCAAACGATGGCTCGGAGAACTGTTCGTGTCCTCCGCCATCAGTCACCATTTTGATTTCGCAACTTTACAAATTAAATAAAAAAAATTCGTATAGTAAACAAAAAAATTTGGGGGATGGAAAGAAAAAAAGTATTTCTAGGAAAGAATTAAAAGTTAGCCACATTCTACAGGAACAACTGAAATCAGTCTGTTATATCCTTATTTTGCATTAAGGGCTTCTAGTCTGTATTCTATATCAAACTGCAGTGACTCCAAGTTTGTTTACGACAGCAGGTACTGATTATATCTTCAGAGCTCCTTATTGTACGTCTTCTGATATCTGCAGGACTATTTATTATACCAATGTAGTGCCAATACAATCAACAATAAAAGATATGAATTGCTTTGTTTGTATTTAAGGAATTTAGTTCTTACCAGCCCAGCTGTTCAATGAAGTTCTAGATAAAACTACATAGCCACCCATTCTACAGCTATAAAACTGTCATTGTCCACTGGATTAATTAAAACGTATTTCTCTCTTGCCTGCCAGGCCATACATTTTGTCCTCTAGCAGTTAAACAAATACACGGCAGTTTAGTGGAGCGACTTGCTAATAAAAGAAACCAAAGGAAATTAGTTTAAAAGAGCCAAAGAACCCTTTTCATCAAAAGCATTTCTGTTTAGTAAAGCCTGAAAACCCTTTGTCACAAAATATTTAATATATGTTTAATAAATTCAGCGTATGCTATGGGAATTTTTTTTTTTTTTTTGGATAAATTTGTGTTTACTATGGCAAATGCGCATTTAGCTAGAATATAAAAGAAGAAATAGCTGCTTTGTTTCTTAAAACCCCTCTATTCTTTGTTTATGCTAATGTCTTCAGTAAATAACTTTGTTGGGCGCTCCACTGCCTTTACCAAGCTGCCTTACTTTGAGTTTGCAGATAAGCTGGCACAGTCTCCTAACGACCATCGCCAGCATAAGCTGATCAGGCTGCCCAATAATATGATAGTTTTATGTACTAGTGACCCGGATGCTTCTGCAGCTGCTGCTTCGCTAAGTGTTAATGTGGGCAGTTTTATTGACCCGCCTGAACTCCAGGGGCTGGCTCATTTGCTTGAGCATGCAATACATTTGGTATGTAAGAAAAACTAATGTACTAGCAAAAAAGATATTGTGTAGTATTATATAGCAATGTGAGCAAAACTCTATCCACATTAGTGAAAACGGCTAAAATTTAACTTTGTAGGGTTCTACCAAGTATCCAGGAGCTAATGAGTATCGAGCCTATATTCAAAATAACCAAGGGTATACAAATGCTCAAACCACCAGTGAAGAAACCACTTACCACTTTACTATACCTTTTAATGCATTTGCAGAAGCACTAGACCGTTTTTCGCAACTGTTTATTAGTCCGCTTTTTGACAAGGATTACATAGATAAGGAGCTACAGATAATCGATTCAGAATTTAAAACCAACCTGCAGAACCCTCTTGAAAAAGAATATTCAGCTATTCGTTGTTTTTTTGACCCAGCCCATCCAGCTTCAATGAATAGATGCGGAAACTTGAAATCACTGTCCTCAGACACGTTGGATGTACGCGAAAAGGTTATTGAACTATACCGTAAGTACTATTCAGCAGATATCATGAAGCTAGCTATAGTTAGCAACCACTCAATGGATGATTTGGTAGAGTGGACAGTTGCCAAATTCAGTAGTATCAAAAGCCTTGGTGATACTCGACCAAACCCACTTCCATCTCCTTATGACAACATGTGTGGAAAAACTATAAGATATCAGAAAGAAGCTGATGAGCTTACTTTGTATTTTCCTACTCCAGATATTAATTCACTTTACAAAGCGGGCATTGGGTCCTACTTTAAGCACGCTATGGAAGCAAGACATCCAGGTTCGCTTTTGGATTATTTAAATAAGCAGAATTTAGCAACTGATTTAGATGCCTATATATTCAAGAATAATGGATATTCAATTGCTATGTTGGTTTTTTCTTTGACCAATACACTTGAATATACTAAAGTGTTAAATGCCACATTAGCATATATTGCATTGCTAAATAGCCCGCAGGAAGCGTTTTATAGAGAAGTAAAAACAGCCAAAGATATAGCCTTTCAGCATTTCACTAAGCCTGATGAGCATAAATGGGCTTACAATATGTCACATAATAGCCATAATCGCTTTGTGGACTATAAGCATTATTTAGTGAAAGATCATATATGTGAATATGATGAAAACGCAATAGCAGGTTTTATGAAAAATCTAAATAATTGCTTTATGATTTGCGGGACTCAAACCCCCAAAATACATACTAGCAAGGCTGAACAGACTATTTATTTATCTAATTTTTCTATTGATAAAGAGCAAATTACAGCGCTACTGAACAATTTTGAGCTGCCACGCTTAAACAAATATATTTCAGAGTCGCTTTCACTCTTAGATGGTGATTATACTAAATACCCGATGCTGCTGGAAAAAACTGACACGCATGAGCTATGGTTTAAAGGAAGATATTCAAGCCCCCATGGCTGTATAATGCTAAGAATCTACTTGCCAAGTAACGATAATTTAATTTGGCATGCAAGAGCTAAAATCATGGAATCATATATTGAAAATGTGCTAGAAGATATAATAGGAAGCGGCAAGTTAGCTGGAATTAATGTTGAAACGGGCTATGTCAGTGATACAATTTGTATAAAAGCAAGTGGAGTAAGTGACAAGTTGACGATAATTGTGGCTGATATTATTGAGCGCCTGAAAGGGCCAAATACCCAATTTAAACGTAGTAAGCAAATGGCAGAAGACAGACTTTTAGAAAGGCATGCTCCCATAAAGCAACTTCGCTCAGAGATTTACCCTCACATTAGTATAACGGCTGTGCCACTAAACAGTGTTTTGTTGGAAAACATGCCTAAAGTAGAAGCTAAAATGGATATTGACATATCCCAATGCTATATTAAGCTGCTTGTTATGGGGAATTTTACTGAATCTCAAGCAAGGGCTATTAAAATAGACTGCAAGCCCATGTCTCCACTTCAGCGCATTTCTAAAACCAGATTTAACATTTCTCCGGGGCATTATATTAACCTAAGGCAAAATTCAGATACCACATCAGTTAATAATGCCGTTTTAGTAGCCATCCACTGTGCAGTTTATAGTGATATAAAGCAAAGAATGGCATTAGAATTAATTGGCAATATGCTAAACACTCACTTGTATGAAGAGCTGCGAACCAAGCAGCAGCTGGGCTACCATATTATTGCATACACGTTACAATATGGACAAACATGTGTACTGTTTATGGAGATGCAGAGCGAATTTAACCCTATGTTTTTAACTCAGCGGTTAAATTTAGCGCTGAGTCGTTTTAACGAATATATGAATGGTATGGAAGTGGATGAAATGGCCAGAGCAGCTGCAAGTATTAAATCAGGAAATTTTAATTCAAATGCAGAAGAAGAAACCCATTTTTGGAGAATAATGGCTTTGGGCAGTTATGAGTTTGACATTCGAGAAAAAGAAGCAGCCGCCTTACAAAACATCACCAAAGAGTATTTATTAGAAATTTGGGACAGATACTACAGTAAATCTTGTACTCGAATTGACTTGCAATCTTGGGTTAGCCCACCAACAATTGACGAGCTAGAAAAGTACCCTGAAGCCATTATTTCGCTATATAAATGCCTGGATGCCAAGGGTATAGCCCAATATAGCTTGGGTGATTTGCAGCAGCTAGAAGATAAATGGCTAGTTGTTCATCCCAGCAAGTTGGACCCACGCATTAATGCTGCTATCGAGTCAGCAGCTATTGGCTCTACGTATTTACCGCAAGGCCATTTGCGTACTCCTGAAGGCAAGATTATTATTGACAACGTTGAGCAGTTCCAAGCAGCTCAGAAAGTATTTGATCCGCCTTTACTGGCAACAACAGCCACTCCCAAGTATTAATTAGCAATTTTTTTTTTAGCTAATACATTGTCTATCCACCACTAACTGCTTTCAATTGTAACGAAAACTTCGCTATAGTAGACAGCACACGTGACCGATGCCCCACACTTGCACATGTAGCTTTATGACAAAATATGAAGCCAGCAATATTTCTACTTCCATAAAAGAGTATTTTTTTTATATCAAGAATGATAAAGTCGGTACTAATATTCAACCAGCTGGGCAAGCCGCGGCTAATAAAGTTCTACGAGCAGCTAAGCATATCAACACAACAAGAGATATTACGAGAAATCCACCTACTCCTCTCCAAGAGAAGCGACAACCTATGCAACTTTCTTGAGGGAACCCGAACCATCGGCAACACAGATACCCGGATAATCTACCGGCACTACGCCACGTTGTATTTTGTATTTGTCACGGATATGTCGGAAAGTGAGCTGGGCACGTTGGACCTCATACAGGCATTTGTAGAGTCGTTGGATAGAGTGTTTGAGAATGTATGTGAGTTGGATTTGATTTTCCATTTTGATGAGATTCATTATATCCTGAACGAGGTTATTTCTGCCGGGATGGTTATTGAGGTGGCGGTGCAGGAGATTACTAAGGCGTCGGTGGAGGCTAAAAGGCTGGCTCAGCCGGACACGGATGCTTCTCGCTTTGCCTCCTTTGGTAGGGGTTTTAGTTTAAAATAAAAAAAGGGGACAATGACATTGTGTGTGTGTGTGTGTGTTTTTTTTTTGGTTTAAAAGGAACTATTTTCTTTTGGCTTCAATAAAGAAACATTTCTTTAAGGCAAGTCAGCTTTCAAAGTGCGCCAAAAAGAAAGCTTATAAATGTACGACTGTGTCTTGAACAAGATTTTGTTAGCTTTTCTCTTATGGATTCGTTATTAAACGTTACAAGTGAGCTGGCTCCAGGCCGTGGCCAGTCCGAAGATGCCTCCAACTCTATAGCAACATTTCTATCATCTTTGGTGATAAACGCCACGGTTGCATTAACTATATTCGTTATATTCTGCATCCTGCGACCACGGTTCAAGCGAGTGTACGCGCCACGCACCTATGCAGTGGAAAAAGAGTAAGAAGTCTGCCAAAATTTAAGCAATAAAAGTACTAATTTGCAGTATAGGAGGCGCCCCAAACCAGTGGGCAAGGGACTGTTTTCGTGGATTCCGGCTGCACTACAGGCACCGGATATCCGGGTAATCGAGCAATCGGGGCTGGATACTTATATGTTTCTGCGAAGCATCCGCACGATGTTTATAATGTTTAGTGTAATAAGCATTGTGTCGGCAAGCAGCATACTGCCGGTGAATATACTGGGGACAATGAAGCAAACCGGGCTGAACTCGCTGTCGATGGGCAACGTGGATCCCAAGAGCAACTGGCTATGGGTACATGTCGGGGTATTCGCGATGGTAGTGTGTTGGTGCATTTGGACCATCATAGGCGAGCTCCGCATATATACGCACCTACGGATGTGGTGGCTAACACATCCACAGACCACCCAAAAGGCCGGCGCATCAACCATCTTGCTCTCCAACATACCGCGCAATCTAACCAACACCCAAAGGCTCTATGAGCTATTCTCCGTGTTTCCTGGAGGAGTACGTCAAGTATTTGTCAATCGAGGCAGCAAAGAGCTGGAAAAGGTTGTCAAGAAGCGAGACAAGCTGGCATGTAAGCTAGAAGCTAGGCTGACCAAGCTGGCTGTTGAAAGTTTGAAAGCCCAAAACTTGCAGGCATACCGGGAAGAGCTGGAGCTTGTAGAGGAGATAGCCCGGTGCAACCGGGCTATCCGGAAGGCGCGGCAGAACATTGATAAGATGCCCAAGAGGTCTTCGGCGCTGGTGATGTTCAACGAGCAGATAGCTGCTCATATGGCAGCACAATGTGTGCTGGACTTTAAGCCGTTTTCGATGAGCCAGGTATCAATGAGCGTGGATCCGCAGGATGTCCTGTGGTACAACCTGGAGATCAGCCCGTGGAGCCGCCGGATCCGAGGATACCTGTCCTTTATTGCCACCTTGGCCCTCACGCTGCTGTGGACGGGGATGGCGGCGGTGCTGAGCAGCCTGGTGCAGATCAAAAGCCTGGCGGCTCTCGAGCCCTTCAAGTGGCTCCAAAGAAGCCCCATAGCATTGGGCATATTCAGCGGCATCGTGCCGTCGCTTATTCTGGCAGTACTGATGGCCATCTTGCCTACCATTCTGAGACTGCTGCTGGTTCTGGAAGGCACGCAACGGAAAAGCCTGGTGGGCCTGCGGCTGCTCCACCGATACTTCTTTTTCCAAGTATGGAATGTCTACCTGGTAACCATATTCTCCTCGTCCATTTTCCAGATAGCCATCAAGTCAGTGCAGCAGCCAGGCCGGATCATCGAGCTAATCCAGACGCAGGTGCCGCAGTCGGCAACCAACATCCTGACTTACGTGCTGCTGCTGGCATTCGTGGGTGCAGCCAAGGAGATTCTCCAAGGGGTGCCGCTAGCCATGCGGTACATCAGGCTGCTTGTAAGAGCCAAGAGCCCCCGGGAGCAGGTTCGCGCTGAGCAGCCGATGGACTTCAAATGGTCCGACGCCATCCCAACCCATTCGCTGGTGTTTCTGATGGGCTTTTCGTATGCGTTTTTGGCGCCGATCGTCAACTGGTTCGTTGCCGTTTACTTTGGCTTGTTCTACTTGATCTACCGGTACCAGTTCCTGTACGTCTACAACCACGCCAACTGGTCGATGGGCGGCCTATCGTTCCCCAAGAGCGTCACGCAGATGATGGTCGGGCTGTACATATCCGAGCTATACATGCTGCTGATGATGGTGGCTAAGCTCAACGCTGGCGCTAGTGCGATTATGCGGGTGGTGGTTTGCTCCCTGGTGGTTCTGGTTACGGGCGGTGCTCACCTGTACATTCGCGATGTGTTTATGCCGGCGATCAGCTTTTTGCCGGTTAAGCGGGCCGTGGATGTTGCCAGAAACCCCATGCTAAAGTCCGAGTTCCCCAACGTCCTGGACGAGGATGGCGAGGTCGAGCACAGGTTCACTGCATCGGAACGGGCAGCCCGCAACCGCGTTTTTGCCATGTATAGCTCGATGGTCCCCAAGTTTGCCATCAAGCTGGGGCTCCGCCTTTTCCCGCCCTCCGCCGCCACAGCGGCCAGCAGCAGCGACGAAGAAGCCTCCGCTGACCACAAGCGCAGCAGCCGGCTTGGCATGGCGGATCAGGCCCCGCCGCTGGCAGACAGCTTGGATGCTGTCGATCTGGCGGGAGAGTTTTCAAGCCCCGAGCTGCGTGCGCCAGCTGCCTGCAGCCTGTGGGTGCCCCTGCAGGACCCAATGTTCGGCGGCGTGGTGCGGGAACTCGAGAGCCGTGGGCAGGGCACCGTCTCGGTAGTCACCGATGGCACGCTGGTAACTGCCAAGTTCAAGGTCAAAGCCGATCCAGACGCAAGCTTTGAAAAAGTCTTTATGTAACTATAAGAGCCTGTTTGAAAAGGCGCAGTGTAGCTATAAGAGCCTGCTTGAAAAGGCGCAGTGCAGCTACAAGAGCCTGCTTGAAAAGGCAAAGGCGCAGTGCAGCTTAGCTATAAAAGAGCTTAGGAATGAGTTGATGACGAGGAGGATGAAGAAGTGTGTGGTTTGGCAGCCGAGATTGCAGCCGCTACGGCCGTTGGCTCTGCGCCAAATCCATGGCGGTCGCCAACACGGGGGTCGTCTTCAGGAGACCCGCCCGCTGCCAGTGCCAGCTGCTGCTGCCGCTTGCGTGCGTCGGCGCTCAGCCCCGACGGATCCGGGCGTGCGCCGATGGCTTCCAGGGAGCCAAACAGGGCGTTGCTTTGGGTGCGGTATCGCGGAGTGCCGGCCTGGGAAATAAACACCGGGACGGGGTTGGGCGTGTCGGTGGGCGTGTGCGAGAGGGTGCCGTCGGTCTTCCAGTTGCTCTTCTGGAAGAACTTGTCGGGAGGAGTCAGCGTGCCCAGCGCGCGCCGCATGTGGGATGTCAGGTACGTCAGGCCGACCTGGTACGAGGCGTTCATCCAGCCAAAGCCCTCCCGAGGCACCTTTTTGAAGTCAACGCCCACGTTGCCGTACTCCACCTGGAAGCGGTGCGTCATGTTCACCACGTCGAACTTCTCTGGCACCACCCCGTTGAAGTCCACAAAGGCCTGCGTGATGGTGTAGAGCCAGCGGTACGCAAAGCGCCGGGCCACGTCGACAAACCCGTAGTTGTACATGCCGTACCAGGCCATGATCTGGTGCGGCGGCCAGCCAAACGGGAAGTCCCACTGCCGGTTGGGCCGCAGCAGCGAGATCTGCCCGCGCGACTCCTCCGTGCCGCTGACCAGCCCGCCCTTGACCTCGAACTTGCGGCAGCCCACATCCACCAGGCGCCGGGCCTGCGCCGGCGTTGCGCAGCCTGCCCACAGCGCCCAGAACGCCGTGACGCTCTCGTACACCGACTGCTCGTGCAGCACCACGTCGTAGTCAAAGTACAGCCCCTTGCGCTCATTCCACAGGTACGTGTCCATGCTGCGGCGGCGCGCCTCGGCACGCACGCGCCACTCGGCTGCGGTCAGCTCGCGCCCGCCGCTCCAGTGCAGCCGGCCGCCAAAGAACTCGTCCAGAGCATCTGCCAGGTCCACCTCGTACTTGTACAGGAGGCAGTTGAGGTCGACCGTGGCCAGGTTGGCGCACCGCCTTTCCAGGCGGTACGACGTGTCGTGGCCCGACTCGCGCACCGCCCGGTCGTGCACAAAGTACTCGTCCAGCTCCGGCTCGTGTATCTGGTCGCTCATGTACATGCGCTTGTACTCCGCGATGCTGACGCCCAGCTTCTCGGCGTAGGGCTGCACGGTGTGGTCAAAGTGCGTGCTTTCGGTCTCGGGCGGCATGCCGATTCCCGTCGGGTGGTAGCAGCTCAGGCCCGTGCGCGCGTCGTAGCGCGGCGTGCTCATCCACACGCCAAAGTACTCGGTGATGGCTGCGTCCAGGGCCGTGCGCAGCCACTCGCGGTTGCGCTGCTCGTCGCTTGCCGGCAGGGCCTCGTACACCTTGAGAGCCATGTCCGTCAGGAACGGCGGCTGCGACCGGGTCAGGTAGTACGAGCGGTTGGCGTTGAGGATCTTGCCGTAGTGGCGGATCTCGTAGACAAAGTTGTCCACCATGTTCTTGGCCAGCTGCCACCGCCCGTCGACCAGCAGGCCCAGGGCCTCAAAGTAGCTGTCCCACCCGTACTGCTCGTTGAAGCGCCCGCCCGGCACCACAAACGGCAGCGGCCGGTACACCAGCCGCCCCCCGGCGTCATACGACACGTCCGCTGCCAGCGCCAGAATGCCAAACTCGTCGTTGATGGACTTTACGTACTCGGGCGTGATGTTGCGCGGCAGCCGCACCACCTTGATGTGCAGGTCGCGCAGGTCGCGCGCAACGCCCCGGTAGTACTCGTACGCCGGCGCGTCGTCGTGGGGCACGTAGATGATGGGCCGGGCTCCCGGGCGGGTGTTTTTCGGGTCCGCGCAGATGGCCTGGATGCCGCTGTCGTCCATGCACCGCACCAGCCCGTTCCAGAACGACGTGCGGATCATGCGCGAGAGCCGGTTCACCGGGTTCTCGTTGAGCCGGGCCTCGTCAATCACCACCTGCGTCATCCCGCAGTCCCGCGCCAACGCCATCTCCTGCAGCAGATTCGACAGCATGTAGGTGCCGCGCACCTCGAATGTGCGGAACCCGCCGCTGCTGGCCGTGGGCACCTTGAGCACTTTGGGCCCCAGGTCCTCGATGGTTATCTGGTGGTCGCCGTTGGTGTCTTCCTGCTCGAGAATTATCCGCTCTACGGTGTCGATATCGATCAGGAACCGCCGCGGCACGCTGGCCTTGTCGTCTATCGATGCCCGCCGCCGCATCGAGCGCTGCCGTGGCAGCGACCTGCCTGGCACCGCCTCTTCGTCGCCTCCAAACTGGCTGTAACGTGGATAGGTGCGCTACAACGAATGGGACTATTAATCTGATGATGAATTTGCATTTATTTCTCTGCTGCATGTATGCGGGGAGGTTTGGGGAAAGGTGGGGGATGGAGGAACATTATCACAGTAGCATATGCCCTCCCCCCAAAATGTATATGCGCACAGACCATTGTGAAGATTGGGGAATATGCAGCCGAGATACTTGCCTGATAGTTGCGCGACCGGGATCTGTGCACGCCGGGAGTGCGTAGCGCCGGAGACCCGCTGTAGTACTCGTCTGGCGGAGCATGCACGTCAACTGTATGGTGCGAATCCATTTAGTGTAACCTTTGAAAATAAAAAAGGAGAAAGAAAAGGAGAAGAGATTCAAAAGAAAGAGAGGTTTTTTTTATATGCTCAAAAGATCAGGAAGAGGGGGGGAATTTTTTTCTCGCTTGGGCAGATCGTGCAAAAAGGAAAAACAGTTATTGCAACCATGGGGGGTGTACATTACCATGAGTTTTTCCAGCATTTCTGGATGTGAGTCATGCTTCATTCTCGCGCTTCCGCCGGTTTCTAAGCCGCTATGAGCCTGGCCTGTGCGAATGTTTTGCATGCGTTTAAACAGTTATAGGGCACATGCTGAGCACAAGTGGTATGTTCACAGTAATTGTGCATTATTGAGCAAACGGCCCTTTGTTCCGTTTGGGGGGGGGTGTAGAAACCCCCATGCTTTCAGAGATCCATATTGGCTGTATTCGGATACTAAAGTGGGAAAGCCTGGCTTGTGCGCTAGGCAGGAAATTGGGCTTTCCACAAGGTCAGTGCGTGAAATTGCTTTTCTCTATTTTGACACGATACTTTGAAAAAAAATCGATAAGGCAATTTCCATTCTTTATTGAATGCAGCCTGCTCGTTGTGCTGCAAAAAAAAACCAGGCAAAAAAGACAAATAAACGTGGTATTTCTCATGTCTAAAAAAACCCCCCATGTGTCCGATTAGCGGAGAGAGAAAAATGCACAGGGCCAGCAAGTTTAGCAATATCCGCTTGTTATCCATCCATCTCCAGATCCCTTGATCCAAGCACTTTAAAACGCCAGATCAAGCACCCTAATCTTCCACCTCGGCATGCATGGCCTGGTGACGCTCATCTCTGCGCCTGCGCATATCAAGCGTGCGCAGCTTGGCCAGATCCGAGCTAGGACCAACAACGACGCGCCGCTTGCTATGCGCAGTGTCCTCGGGGGCATCGAGCTCGATCTCAAACACGTCCTGCAGCAGCCCATTGTTGGCCAGGTGCTCCGGCAGGCCGCCGCCCAGGGCAGCACGGAACGTTTGCAGGCGGGAAATGCACACCCAGTCGTCAAACAGCAGGGTCCGGTTAAACAGCGTCAGCTTGAGCGTGGGAGCCTGGCCGTCCTCAATGGTGCTCAAGACGTCGCGCATGGCCAGGCGCTGCTTGACAGAGAGGCGGCGACCAAGCCGCTTGTTGCTCTCGTGCTTGAGCATCTCGAGGACCCCAACCAGCTCATACTGATTGTCAAAGGCAAACGGTTTTCTGTCCTGGGACAGCGCCTCATGCATCATGGCGATGTTCTGCGCCGCCGCCACCCGAACCTCCACGCTGTCGCATTTGAGTCCGCGCATGTGCAGCTCATAGTCCTCGTCGAACTGATGCTCCGCCAGCGTTATGTCGGAATTGGCCAGCACCGTTAGCAGCAGCCCGATGGCCGAGAACCCCTGCAGGGCCACCTCCATCTGCCGCTCCTGCAGCGCGTCCTCCAGAATGCCCCGAATGAACTGCTGCAATCCCACGGCATCGCGGTAGTCCGCGCTGGAGATAAAGTTGGCAATTGCCAGCGTGCTTACAGCCTGGGCTTGCACCTGCGCATCGACTTCGGGCTCTTCTAGCAGCTTGCGCAGCTGCCTGTCTACTGACTCAAACTCTTCTTCGGCTTCGTCGCCGGTGCCAAAGTTTATGAACCACAGGCCGATTGCCTGCAGGGAAAGCTGCTGCTCGCGGGCGCTCTTGCTGCTGCGCGTGCCCCGCTGCAATGCCTCCAGCAACGTCACTCGATGGCCCTCCAGCCCATCGCCAATGTACACGTGCGACATGAGTCTGATGATGCCCTCGAGGGTTTTTTCCCGCACCGATGCCCGCTTTTCGTTTAGGCTTTCCAGGGATGCCTTGAGCAGGTCTTCCCAGTTGTCCCCCACCTCCTGCACAAGCTCTCTTTCGTCCTCGTCCAGCAGCCAGGTGCTGTCGGAGGCAATGCTTGCTGTGTCGTCAAAGTCGTCGTCGGAGACATCGCGGCTGGCGGCCTGGCTGGCTCGCAGGCTGCGCGATGACCGCGGTGTGTCTCGCCGAGACCTCCGCCCGCTGGAGCTGGGAACCCGGCTGTCTAGGGCTGAGCGTAGCAGCCCGGCTCCGGTATTTCTACGTGACATTATATACACTTGAGTATCCTACTAGGAATTTACAAGAAAAAAGATGAAAATTTTTTATGTAGGACAAAAAAAAAAGCGTCTTATATGGATCATACTGTGCTGCGGCAGTGTGACTGCGGTTTTTGCAAGGCTTGAATTTTAATGGCCGCAGTCAGACGACGGGGTCCAAGAACCTCTCCAGCAGCTGTGCAGTCTCAGCATCCATGCCGTACTTTGCGGCCACCTGGCCTCTCTGCCGAGCCTCGACTTGCCGTAGCTGGCGAATCATGGCCGCAATGTCCTTGCTGTTGGCTCGCCCCAGCCCCATGTCATCGTCAGGCTCTCTGTTACGCAATGCCTGCACATTGGCGTTTTCCCTGGGGTCCAGAGGCGTTATGGGCGTCTTCAGTTCTTTGGGATTGAGAAAGTATTTGAGATTGTCGTGTAGTTTGGCTGACTCTTCTGCTGTTTCTTCCTGGAGCATTTGCTCACGAGTTGTGATTTTGCCTGAGGGTGGCTGCTTTGGTGCGGTGCGTGGTAGCCGTAGATTGCGCGCGGCTTTGGATCCTGACTGGCCCATCTTCTATACGACGTGTTAAGCAAGCAAAGCTAACAGCTTTAACCACTCTTATTTTTAAACTGCTAGCTACTAGCGCCTCTTATGGGTAATCTACAGGCTGATAAAAAAAAAAATACTGTGATTTAGCCTTGAGAAATTTTTTTTTTATCTCTATTGAATTTCACAGTATGCTACGATCGTTGGTAGGCCGCGCATTGACGGTGGCAAGAGCGCCAGCTGCTAAAGCGACCGGCCAGCGCGCCTACGTGACCCGCTTGCAGGTAGACGTGATGAAAAAGGCTCTGAAGGATGCCGAAATGGTGGTGAATCCACGGACCAATGCACCCGAGCCCCAAATACTAGCCTCCTACCAGCAGAAGCTGCGCAGCGATCCTCTGTTTACGCAGCTGGTCAACATGATAATGCGGGACGGCAAAAAGGCCCTGGCCGAGCGGCTGGTATACGGGGCACTGCTGGATATCCGGAAGCACACCAACAAGGATCCGTTTATGCTGGTGTCGGATGCGATAAACCTGGTATCTCCCCTTATGGATACCAAGAGCGGAAGACAAGGATCCAAGGTCATCCAGGTGCCCAGGGCGTTGAACTTGCGGCAACGTAGAAGACGGGCTATTGTGTGGCTGCTGCATGCGGTTAATAACAGAAATGAACGCAGCTTTTCGATGAGGCTCTCGGGCGAGCTGCAAGCTATTGTTAACGGAACCTCGGGGGTTCTGGAGAAGAAGCTGCAGCTGCACAAGTTTGTTTTAGATAACCGGTCCAATATCCGTACTACTCAGCCAAAATAAAAACCTAAAAGCTTATACTAGAATGCGGCCGTCGGTTTCGGTAGGGCATCTTTGTAGAAGGGGTTCGGGGTGTGCCAGACACTGCGGTTTCAAAAGCTCGTTTGAGACCGACTCTGTCCACTCAGTGGGGCTCTCTATGTCGAGCACCAAGCCAACACTCCGGCTATCCTGAACACTGGTGCTGATCCGGCCCAGCTGCGTTCCGTTAGCCAGCTCGTATTCGCTCTGGCGGTTTTCTCTCTTGAGCTTGTGCAAAAAGTACTTCTGGTAGGCAAGGGGGTCCTTTATCGAGTGGTAGAGTGGGCGAGAGATCAGGATGAATAGCGAGAGCTGTCCGATCAGTATGTCGGTCATGCTGACCATGGTGTTGTAGCCAAACCCATTCTCTCCAATGCGGGGTATCCACCGAAGCACCACTTGCACCACGACTATGACGATGGTGCAGACGATTACTGCCAGAAGCTCGCAAAACTCGTTGAATGAGCCATGGATATGGCTGACCATAAATATAGCTACGATCCAGCAAAGGAGCAGCAGAACCAGGATCCCCACCGCTATGAAATACAGCATTTTGGCTGAATAACACATGGGCGGGTCATCTATGTATGAAATCCCCCTGTCAGCCGGCAGTGTTGAGGCCAAGATGCCGTATGTCAGAGGAAAGCATGCCCACAGCGCAATGGGCATCCACAAGAGCCTTTTTTCTACTTTAGTTCGCCATTCAAATATGCAATAGTACTGGTATACTCGGAATATGTGACATGATAGCACCGAGTAGATGCCAAAGCTCATCCGCATCCACGACATGGTGAAAATACATACTGGGCGGGATGCTCGAGCAACCACCGTTGGCTGGTACGCCCAGATGTCGCCAATATACCACACAAGCATGGTGGCAAACAGTGTGTATAGCAGAGGAATGTTTTTGCACTTCAATGGAATATACGCGCGTTTAATGTGGACTGACCAGATGGCAACTGCAGAAATCAGCATTATTGCTGTGTTTACGCACACGACTGCCACTTCCCGTCTATCTACGTGGCTCATTGTAATATTGAATTGTAAGGAAATATTTAACAGGTATGGCTAAAAAGGAACGTGGATGCAGAGCGCGTCTTTATATAAACCTGGTCTAAAAGAGATCAAGCTAGCCATTGCCGTACAATAGCATTTAGTTTTTATACAATAGAATGCATTACAATAATTGGAATTTTTCTACATCCAGCCTTTATATAACAATATGGTGCCTGTTTTATGCAGCTTCTTCCGCCAGCTCATATCCGTCCACATCATCTACATAGCCAGCTGCTGTCCATATATCATCCGCCTTTGATTTCTTCGCCTTGGGCTTCTTAGGCTTTGCGGATGCACGGGTCTTTTTGGTCTTTGCTGGCGTCGGAGACTTTACAGATCTGGTCCGCTGTGGCAGTATGTCCAATGCAAATGGCTCATTCCGACGCCGCTTTTTAGTGCTAGACTTTAGCACCAGCGCGTCAATATCGAATTCGTCACTGCTGTCATCGGAAGCCGCCTCGGAAGCCGCCTTGGGACTTTGTGGTGTAAGCAGCGTTGGTTCTGGATCCGCCGGCTTTCCGGGCTTGATGGGAGATAGATCGTCGATTAGGCCATCAAACACCTTGGAGTTCAGGGACAGCCGGCGGGAGCTGGAGCCGCTGCCGGCGATGCGGCGGCCGTAGCGGGGAGAGCCCGTAATGGGCGTGGAAGGCGCTGAATTTTCCTGCTCTTCCCTCTGCAATTGCTTTGGAGACTCTTTGCGGGCTGCCCGTGTGCTTGCAGCTCGAGTAGAGCGCTTGGCAGCTTTGCGTGCTGGCCGAGGCATATTGGAATTTTTGCTACTTGCGAAATTGACTGGAGATGAGAAAGGTTTAAAAATAAACGCCACCCCCGATCCTTCTTTCTCTTTCTACTTTATGTTCTTGGTTGAATTTACTTTCTGATGGCAACACCATTGTTTTCGCAGCAACCACAACGCGGCGGTTCAGGCTTTGGCAAAGGCGGAGGAACGGTCCCAGACGCGCTGATCGAGTTTAAGGCAGGGCGGCTGTTCCGGGACGGCGAGACCAACTGGGTGAGACCGGATACCCGTCGGGGCCTCTGCTTTATCAAAAGGTACGAGGACGGGATCAAGCAGTTCTGCTGGAAGGAGCGGACCTCCCGGGCCGACGTGGAAGAGGAGCTGCTGGTGTTTCCCGGCGACGTGTATCTCGAGAAGGTCGCGCAGTCGAAGGGCCGCGTCTACGTGCTAAAGTTCCATTCCTCGTCGCAGCGGCTGTTCTTCTGGCTGCAAGAGCCGGACTCGAGCGATGACGCGGCGCTGGTCCGCAAGGCCAACGCGATCTTGGGCAGCGAGGATGAGTTTATGGAGGAGAACAATGAGGATGTGGGCTCGTGGCTGTCTAGAAACGACTCCAGAGAGGGCGAGGTTTTGAGCCACCATCGGGAGCAGTCTGCGTTGGCCCGCGAGACTTCTGATTTGTCCCACGACTCCCTGCCCGTGGCGCAAGTGGGCGGAGTTCCTGAGAGCAGCGTGCGTCGTGCGTCGCAGGAGCAGCCCGGCGATGACGTGCAGGGGCCGGTTTCCCGCGACATGGGCTCCAGCCAGCTCGACAGCCTTCGCCAGCTGCTGTCGAGCATCCAGGTTCCC
Organism: Coemansia sp. RSA 1250; assembly: GCA_027578955.1. Taxonomy (NCBI): domain Eukaryota; kingdom Fungi; phylum Kickxellomycota; class Kickxellomycetes; order Kickxellales; family Kickxellaceae; genus Coemansia; species Coemansia sp. RSA 1250. The sequence goes on from JANBTS010000075.1 coordinate 31,049, forward strand.
GAGGGCTACAGCGGCGGATCCGCAGCGGATGGCAGCTCCCAGATGCATCTGGCCGATGTGCTGACGCCTGCCAACCTGCGGGAGGTTCTGGAAGACGACCGCATCCGTCCGTCGCTGTTCCCGACTCTGCCTGATGATCTCCCCAAGACCAAGCAGGCGCTGGACCAGGTCATCCGCAGCCCGCAGTTCCAGCAGGCACTCAATTCGCTCTCGTATGTGCTGGAGTCTGGCCAGATGGCACCGCTGGTGGTGCAGCTGGGGTTGGCCCCTGAAGCCGGTACCAGCGTAAGCGCCTTCCTTAAGGCCATCCAGGATAAGCTGCGAAAGGACAAGGCTGACCGCGATGCGTCCAATGGCGATGACGTAACCATGGAATAGAATTTTTATTACAAGTTGGCAGTATGTTGAGAATAAGCACGGTAATCGACATTCCATTTGAAGGCAGGGATCCGGGTAGAGCCGAATGGCGCCAGGGGCTGCGAGGACAGGCGAGACACAAGCTGTGCTCGGGTAAGACAGCAGTAGGGCACGTCGTAAGCTCCTGGCTGCTTGGTGGTGGCCCATAAGAGAGAGCTGATCCCCGCTCCATGCGTGACCATAATCAGCACCCGTCTTTTGGCGGGTCTCTCTGGCTGCACCGCATTCTGTGCAGCCAGCAGGCCAAGCTGCCTGGCAGTAGCCATATCCAGCGTGGCCACAAACCGCGCCATCATGCTCTGAAAATTCTCTGGGTACTCTGGCAGCGTCTCCTTGATCCTTTTATACTCCCGATCAGCCTGCATATTTGCGCAGCCATCAAGGTCGCGTTCTCGCCAGCTTATCAGTGTATCTGGTAGCGGATGGTCGAAGTAGTTTTCATTCATTACTTCCGATAGGCCTGGCTCTATGGCTATTTTCCAGTTGCCAGCGCGGTTTTGCATATACCCTTGCTGGATTCCTTGAGCTGTTTGCAGGCAGCGTAGGAAGGGGGAGGTTAGGACGAGGTATTCGGCAGGCTCCAAAGTGGATTCGAGATCGGAAATAAGTGCCCCGGTGCGTTGTGCCTGTAAAAGTCCCTCAGCGGTAAGCGGCGGGTCGTAGGGAACAGGTGCTTTCTGTATCCAGGTTTCGTCTATATGGTCTATTCGCTCTCCATGCCTTACGAAATAACAGGTTATGCATCCTACTGGTAACGGAATCTCTTCCATTTCGAAAACGCTAGAAAGAAAAGAAAATGCGGTGGTGTCACAAGCGAACGGGCTTTAATTTCGCTATTTATTTTTCTTCTTCTTTATTTTCTTATTCTCTATTTAGGCTTGAATGTATATGCAGCAGGGCCAAGGCCCCGACCAGCAACTGTCTCATGCACAGCGAATGGGCGTAACATCTCAAGCTGATTCTTCAGGTACAGAAATACACACCTAGTCTTTGAAAATGCATGCTGCTAATTTACTTTTGTTTACATAGGGCACTATATTTCAGCGTCAATGGGCGGAAATGGAGGACATTTGGTGGGAATGACAGGAGAATTGGGAATGGGCATGATGCCCTCGGCAATGATGGTCAACAACAGCGGAATGCTGAACTCGATGGCGCCAGCACATAGCATGTACTCGGCAGACGTGCAGTCGGGGATGTCGGCAGCGCAGGCGATGGCTGCGGCACAGGTGGCAGCAGCTCAGGCAGCAGCCCAGGGCAACCCGCTAATGTCGTCACCATCGGTGATGAATGGGCCGGTGCCCATGGCACCCACGCCGGTGATGCCCAGCAGCCAGCACCACCAGCAGCAGCTGATCTTCCAGCAGCGGTCGCGGGCGTCAGCCACGCCACACCAGCACGCACGGGCTGCCATTGCGCAGCAGCGGCAGCAGGGCAGCTTCCTGGGCTCCTCATTTGACCCGTCGCACTTGGCAGGCACTCCGGTGAGCAACTATGCGGACTTTGTAAGTGGGCGGTCAACAACGCCCCTGGGACACTTGAATGGCCATGGGTCGACACCAGTTACCATTCGCCCGCCAAGCACACGGGCTAAAAGCGCATCTATCAGCTCAGCCAATGGCCGGCGTACTCCCGGTGCAGCTGGCCATTTTGTCAATGGAAACACGGGCACTCCGGCTCCTCAGAAGCAACAGCAACAGCAACAGCAGCCAGCACAAAAGACGGGGCCTCGCTGGACCGAGCTGGATCTGGGTGGAATGAACTTACGGGTTATTTCTCCGCCGCTGTTCCGCTACACATTTATGACCAAGCTGTATCTGAACCATAACCAGCTGACGCACATTCCTTTGGCCATTGCGGATCTGCGCTGTTTGGAGGAGCTGGACGTGTCAGGGAACTTGATTAGCGTGGTGCCGCCTGAGCTGGGCCTGTGCTGCCATCTCAAGGAGCTGCTGATGTTTGATAACCAGATATCTGATTTGCCGTGCGAGCTGGGCACGCTGTATCAGCTGGAGATGCTGGGCTTGGAGGGCAACCCGTTGCAGGACGATATCAAGGGGCTTTTGCAAAAGGAGGGCACTCGAGCGCTAATTGAGTATCTGCGAGACAATGGCTCGTCAATGCCGGCCCCGCCAGACAGAAAATGGATTTCGCTGGACAAGGACGTAAAGACGGATTCTCCGGAAGTGCTAACGGTGCTAAGCTACAACGTGCTGTGTCCCAAGTACGCAACGCCACAGATGTACAGCTACTGTCCGTCGTGGGCACTTGCATGGGAGTACCGGCGGGACATAATCATATCCGAGCTTAGCGCTCTGCAGCCCGACATTGTGTGCTTGCAGGAAGTGGAAGCTATCCAGTTTGACGAGTTTTTCAAGGAGAAGCTTGCTGAGCTGGGCTACGAGGGCGTGTTTTGGACAAAGTCGCGGGCGCGGACGATGAGCGAGGACGAGCGGAAGCGTGTGGATGGCTGTGCGACATTCTACAAGTCCTCCATGTTCTCTTGCCAGGCTACCCACTTGCTGGAGTTCCAGCAGAGCGCCCTGAACCGCAAGGACTTCCGCAAATGCGATGATTTTTTCAACCGCTTTATGACCAAGGACAATATTGTGGGCTTTGCCATGCTCAAGCACAAGAAGCTTCCGGGCGAGCCCATGCTGTTTGTGGCCAACGCGCATGTGCACTGGGACCCCGAGTTTGTGGATGTCAAGATGGTCCAGGCAGCAATGCTGACGGAAGAACTGGCAACGCTGATTCAGAAGCACACGCCAGGCATGTCTGCTTCACAGAGCAGCAATAGCGGGGGCAGCGCAGATTCAGAAGCTCACCGCGTGCAACTGCACTTGCAAGCGCAGCAGAAGCAGTTTCAAAAGGTGGCAGCAATCATCTGTGGCGATTTCAACTCAACGCCCGATTCAGGGCTCTACGAGTTTATGTCGCGCGGACGGCTGGACAAGGAGCACGAGGAGCTGGCCAGACTAGAGCCCTATGCAGATTACAAGAAGCACGGGTTGCGGCATCCGTTTGGGCTGAAATCGGCATACGCAAGCAAAGAAGAGCTGCCGCTGACCAATTTCAGCCCATCGTATGATGGCACTATCGATTATATCTGGTACACGACCGGTACATTGATACCTACCGGCTTGCTGGGCGAAGTGGATCGTGAGTGGGTTTCGCAGATTGTCGGATTTCCTAACCCCCATATTCCTTCCGACCATATTCCCATCATGGCTGAGTTCAAGTGGTTGCCTGGCGGCAATTTGAACTCGGGCACGGCTACTTCTCGTCATTCGTTCCAGTATAATCGAAAGTAACTATTCATTTTGCGTCTATTTTCTTATCTTCTTTTTTTTTTTAAAAAAAAAAAATAACATGAGCATTCATTTAAAGTGGTTTATTAGAAATGTAGAACAAGTTGTGATAGAGGGAATTTATGGAAGAATTAGCGGCGACCGGGAGGATAGATGGTAACTACTTGACGGCGCTGTGGAGTATTGTCTCTACGGCGGCTTGGCGGATAGATGGTCACCACTTGCCGGCGCTGTGGGTTGGTGTCTCTACGGTCGTATGGAGGATAGATGGTGACTACTTGCCGACGCTCCGGATGCACGCCTGCTTCTGGCTGAGGAGCAGGTGCAGCCAATGCAGCAGCAACTAATGCCATTAAAACAACCGAAATCTTCATTTTATATAATGCTTATATGAGATGCTGAATAAATCTATTCGAAAACCCGTTAACCAGTCTTTATATAGTCTAAAGCTTACCATTGTTTGACTTTTTTTTTAATGTATTGTAAACACGGTCTACTAAAGCGACAATTATAAAAAGCTTAAATACTTGTATTGTACAATGCATTTATTCTGGAAATAAGATAAAAAGATCGGTTATATCCAGAAACTCATGTATTTGTACAATTGGGCCGCAAAACTCTACAATTGTAGCTTTAAAATTAAAAAGCTTACACATGTGGTCCACAGCTATTGTAGCCTTGGTATTGTAATGGTAAGCTGATCATAGACGCATTACGTAATTTTCAAACACGCCTTACATTCTTTGCTAAAGATGAAATTGTATGGAAAAACGTTCCTTGTAAATGCCAGTCCTGGTAAATGTGTCCTGGTCGCATGCAATTAAACTTTCAACATCAACTTAATCACATCACGATTTAATCGCATGCTAAATGATCAAGAGCTTGCACGTGCGTAAGGAATTCATCAGAACTCCGGGAAGTGAAGTGTCAAATCAGTTGTTTTTTTTTTCCTTTTCCTGATTCTGCAGATTCGCAGTTGAAAACAACAAAATTTCCACCAACAAAAAGAATAGTGAGCTTTCAAGCATTTAGAATACAAGAAAGTTTAAAGAAAAACAAGATGGCGCAACCGACTAATCAGCGTGCTTCACGTTTGAGTACCAGCGAGCGTTTGGTTGAGTTGACAAAGACAGCACAGTTCTACTGGTGGATAGGGCACCTGGTCGTGCTGCTGTGTGGCTTCATGTACTATATAAAGCGTCCGTTTGGCTGGAAGGAGGCCAATTGGTACTACAGCAAGGCCTATATGGGGGCCCTAATGAGCTACACAATAGTGATATACAAAACTTACGGGCCACCGCAACTGAACCTGGCGTTTCTGCACCGCCTTGTAGTCGACGAGAACGTCGAGTACCTGCTGCTGGCATTCTTGTGGCTAACAATGAAGCCCATCATGGTGACGTTGCTGCCGTTCGTGGTGTTCTCGCTGTTCCACGTTATTACCTATACGCGTTCCACGTTGATTCCGATGCTGTTTCCTCAGGTGACGGCGGAGATCCAGCGGGCGCGGCAGGCAGAGCAGAGCGGGACGCCAGCACCCTTGTCGTTTCCTGGCCGAGTAAGCAAGTTTATGGGCGACTGGAGCTCAAAGTACTATACGCCGGCTCTTAGTGAGGTGGGTGTTTGGGAGGTGGCGGTTATTGGCGCGTGGCTTGTTTTGGGTGCGGTTACGTTCCAAACGCCCCTGGTAGCTCCTCCCCTGTACTTCCAGTTTCTCCGTATGCGCTATGCGCTGAGTGCTCCTACGAGAGCTGCGTTCCGTAGAGTCCGTGCCTTTTTGGACAAGTCGCTGACTCCGCCTACTTGCAGCGCCAGTGTGCCGGGCGTGGTTACCGACACGTATATTCGTGCTCGCGACTTTTTGATCAAGATTGGCGAGGCTATCATGGATCCGGCTACTCAGCAGCGTCAGCGTCAGCAACAGCAAAGATGAATTATCGGAAATTTGATGGGATAAGGGGGAATTTGGTTTATCAATTAAGGAAATTTTTTGATGTGACTATTTTTTTTTCTCTCTCCTTAAACCTTTTTATTTCTATATTAGTTTTAATTGCAAAAGGGAAATGAGCTATTTGAAATTAGCAACACGGGCACTTACACGACCAGCAAAACGCTCGGTACGCCTAGTGCACAGCAGCCCAGCCGCAAATCAGACAAAAGAAGCAGAGTTGAATTGGGAAGAGTTTTTCCGCTTACGCAAGCAGCGTCGTTTGTGGGAGCGTCTAGGTTCCCTGCCCTGTGCAATCCTGGGGCTGGGCGGAGGAGCAGCCGTATTCGCTTCGCTTCCAGTAGATCCACAGCAGACCTTCATGGGGCTAGACCCATTGATGCTGTTTGGCGGATGCTCGTTGTTTTCGGGGGCACTGGGCTTTGTTATCGGACCATCGGTGGGCCGCAGATGGTACCGGGTCATCAATCGTGACTTGGCCAGGGCTCTGGATACCAAGGAGGCAGAGTTTTTTAAACACGTCCGGATGAACCGGTCGGATCCGTCGTTGAGCTCGGCGAGCAATCCGTTGCCGGACTTTTATGGAGAGAAGATCAACTCGTTGCAGTCGTACCGCCGGTGGCTAAGGAAGCAGAGAGAGCATGAGAGAAAAGGTACTTTTAATTTGGGTGCCAAGAGAAGATAAGAATAAATTTACGACTTTACAATGGTTTTGATCTTGTCTATAATTTGGGTATATGCGTGGGCAGCAGGCGAGTCTGCATGTGTGTCGAGAAAAGAGGTGCCAAAGTCGCAGGCCTGGCCAATGCTGGGGTCCAATGGGATCGAGCCAAGCAGCGGGATCTCCAGCTCCTCGCACAGGGCCTTGGCCCCTCCAGTGGTAGGGTAGAATATGCGAGACTCGTTATGGCAGCCAGGACACACAAACCCGCTCATATTCTCCACCACGCCAATAATAGGAACGCCGGCTTTGCGGCAAAAATCAATTTCCTTGCGAACATCCTGGATAGACACTTCCTGCGGAGTAGTAACAATGACAGCCCCAGTAATCCCGCTATTCCTCAGCAGCTGCACCACCGACAAGTGCTCGTCGGAAGTGCCTGGCGGCGTATCAAACAGCATAAAGTCCAGCTGCTCCTCGGAATCGGTCCAGTTGACGTCCTTGAGGAACTGCTTGATCATGCCGTTTTTCTTTGGTCCTCGCCAGATCACCGCAGATTCCTCATCTGGCAACATAAAGGCTATCGACATTACTGCCAGATTATCCTGCACATAAACAGGGCTCCACCCGTTAGACGACGGGTGTACTTGCTCGCGCTCACAGCCCATTATGCGTGGCAACGAGGGCCCACAGATGTCTATGTCGACTACACCCACTTGGGTGTTTTCGTCGGTTGCCAAGGCAAACGCCAGCTGCCCTGTGAATGTGCTTTTGCCTACGCCGCCTTTGCCAGAGAGCACCAGGATTTTGTGCTTTACGTTGGATAGTCGTTCGGCTACGATGGGTAGGTCGGGATCTGGGCCGGCTGCCTGTGTCGAGCAGATTTCTTGGTTCGGACAGCCCTCGCAGCCTGCTGCTCGTCCGGCAGACTCGCTCTCGGGTCCCGGACAATGCTCATTGGCGTTCTCTGGGACTTTTCCCTCGGGAATTACTTTTGCTGTGTCTGCCATTACATATAATTTGAAAACTTTCGGAAGAAGAAAGGATAATGTTGGGCTGACAAATGGATCAAAATTTATACAACTCATGTGATTGGCCCATACTCATTTTCTGGCGATCGGCTAGTGCCATGGAGTAATCCTAATAAAAAAAAAGGTTTTCTGGTTATAGACTTGGAATTAGGGAAGCATATGGGTGCAAAGTCAAAGAAAGCAGGCGCTGTGCAGGGCGACCCAAAGAACAAAAAAGCAGGTGCTGCACAGGACGAAGGAAAGAGCAAAAGGACAGCACCTTTCGAACCGCCAGTACAGAGCAGTAGTCCAGCACAGGCGCTGTTTGGCAAATGGACCGGCAAAACCCCCGTGACTCTTTTAAATGAGTTTGTGCAAAAGAACGCTGGCTGGCAACGAGTAGATTACCAGATGCATGGTGGAAGCAACAGCGGGCTCCATTGCACTATCAAACTCTGTAAAATCGACAAGAAGCAGCCTAATAATCCGCTACAAGTCATTTATAAACCCGAGGCAACAGATTCAATGCCACTCAAACACAGCACATCTCTGGAGGCACGGCATATGGCAGCCACTTTTGTATTGCACCGACTCAGATCCGATACCAATCTGCATAGGATGCTGCCTCCAGTACATCGCGCATACTGGCTGGAGCTAGAAACTGCACGAAAAGCGAGTTCCAGCCAGTGGATGTTTACAAGCGATCCATTTGCTGCCAAACAGGCACAGGAAAAGAAACGAGAAGAGCAGAAGAGCAAGCAGATCAAGCAGCAGGAACGGATGGCACGGGCTGAAGCTGGGCATAAAGAAGAGCTCCTAAAGCCAGGGCAGCGGAAGAGGTGGGAGGAAATGGCTGAAGTTCATATGAGTGATTGGTATCGACGTGAGGTTGAGGAGGTGGTGCGCTTGTGGACTAAAGAATGGGGAGTAGGAGAGTCGCAAAGCGAGAGCGACAGCCAAAAGACCAAGGAGGATCTGATCAAGCAGGGGTTTCGGGAAGCTCATGTGGAGGAAGCTTTGATGTACACCAAGAGTCTGGATCAGGCACGCGACTGGCTGTGCGTGCATGTTCCTGAAGACGATCTGCCCGAGCAGTTTATGCAACGTACTCAGGGCGCATCGGCCACGGTGGTGGTCAATTCCACCACGCAGCTTTCCAAACTGAGCATGCAGATGGCGGCTAAACGCGTAGCCCGTGCAGGGTTTTCTACCTCGGCATGCGAGAAGACAGTGCAGGAAATGCTGGATAAGCAGGGGCCAGATAGCTTGGGTGCGGCTGAAGCTTGGGCCGCATATGTGTTGGTAAACCAGTTATGTGGACGCAAATACACGCCGCCGGCTGCTAATAGTCGAAGCAGCAATGAGGTGCAGCAGGCGATGGAGGAGGAAGCAGAAATGGTGGATTCAATCTACGCAGACGAGAAGCGAGTGGATCGGTCTGGCGAATTCAAGATAACCGTGGCGCTGAAGCCGATAGATTCGCAGCTATGTCCAAATGACGTGCAGATGGTGATGTGGGTGCCTCCAGGCGTAGAGTATCCGGAGCAACCGGCAGCAGTAACAGTGATGAGCGACCAGATACCCGCGTACTTGAAGCTGCATGCGACCCGGCAGCTTAACGAGCAGCTGAGCGGAGATGGGCTGCCGATCCTCTTTGAAGCTGTCAATGTTGCCGAGCAGATGCTTGAGCAGTGGCTGGCTAATCCGCCGCCGCTGACAAAGCTGTTTCAAGAAATATCCCTGGAATCCACTCAAAACACTACGAAGTCTACTCAATCCAACACCAGAGCAGCTGTGTCCCGTAGCCAGCAAAATATGAAAAAGCAACAGGATACCGAGAGACTATGTGCAGAGTTTGCACAGCGACAAAAGCTGCTGGAATACCAAAAGATGCAGAAGGTGAGGGATTCTTTGCCAGCGGCAGCGCTAAAGAAACGTATTGTGCAATTGGTTCATGAAAGTCGCTGTGTGGTAGTTGCAGGGGCAACAGGGAGTGGCAAGACGACACAGATCCCGCAGTTTATCCTAGACGCTGCATTGCAACACGGTACATATGCGAATATAGTCTGTACTCAGCCGCGTCGCATCAGCGCCATCGGCGTAGCCACCCGCGTGGCAGCAGAACGTGCCGAGGACATAAACGCACCGGATAGAGGTGCAATGGTCGGGTACGCGGTTCGTGGCGAGAGCCGGCACACACGCGATACACGGCTGTTGTTCTGCACCACCGGTGTGCTCCTACGGATGCTGGCAGAAGACTCTTATTTGGCATCAATCACCCATGTTATTTGTGATGAAGTACACGAGCGGTCGGTAGATGCTGACTTGCTCCTGGTGCTGCTGCGTCGTTGCTTGCAGCGCAATAAGCAGCTTAAAGTTGTGCTGATGAGCGCCACGGCTCAGTGCAGTATTTTTGCAGAGTATTTTGGCTCTAATGTGCCGTCGGTGACTATTTCGGGGCGTACATTTCCGGTTGAGGATATTTACATGGAGGACTTTGTTGCCCAGCTGGCGGAACCTCGGCTGGCCGATGTGTTTGGAGTAGCCCATGTGGGTAAGGCTCGTGAGCGGCTGGTTTCGGCACCAAGAGTTGCTCAGGGCGATAGCAATCGGGCGGAGCCTGCACGGAAATGGCTGAAGCACAAGGAGCAGCTGGAATCCCATGGCTGTAGCGAGCTGCAAGCAGCTTGTGTGGCATCATGGAATGAGCGGTTTGGTGAGCCCGTACAGATGGATGCCCAGATGGTGGGTGCTATTGTTGGCCATATAGATGCAACGGCACCCGTGGAACAAGCTGTGTTGGTATTTGTGCCTGGCGTAGCTGAGATCCATGCCTGTATGGAGGCAGTCCGCTGTACCGCAAGCAACGCACATATCTTGCCATTGCATGCCGGACTAACGCCCATGGAGCAGCAGCGGGTGTTTGCCCGTCCACAGTATCCCAGTCAGCGCAAGGTTATTGTGGCAACCAATATAGCCGAGACCAGTATTACGATTGATGATATTGGGTTTGTTGTGGACTGTGGTCGGGTACGCGAGGTACGGTATGATCATAAAACCAGAGTGGCACGGCTGGTCACTGCGTTTTGTTCCCGAGCGCAAGCAACGCAGCGTCAGGGGCGTGCAGGTCGTAGCCAGCGAGGCGTATGCTACCGGATATACACACGCTTAACCGAAGAGCAAGAAATGCCACACCAGGCCATGCCAGAGATCTTGCGGCTGCCCCTAGAACAAGTATGTTTGCAGACCAAGGCATTGGGCCATGCTGACTCGCAAGAATTCTTGCAAGACGCGCTGGATCCACCGCCTGCCCTCGCCATAAGCTCCGCTGAATCCCTACTGGTTTCCATGGGCGCATGTTCGTATCCGCAGGGCCCCTTGCTGGCATTAGGCCAACTGATGGCCGAAATCCCCTTGGACTTGCGTCTGGCAAAGACGCTTTTGCTGGGAGCAGTTTTTAACCTTCACGAGCGTACATTGCGACTGGTTTCTCTGATGGCACTGGATCGGTCTCTGTTTTTTGGAGGTTCACTGGAGCAGCGGGATGCTGTTCGCAACACGAGGGTCAAGTGTGCACCTGCAATGGCTCTGAGCGATTGGCTGGCGGATTTAGCAGTATTTGAGCGTTGCTTACAGGATGATCTGCCTCCCGGCGTATCGAGAGTAGCCCTTAGGGAGGCCAAGAGCTCTGTGAAGCAGCTACGCCATTGTCTTGCGCGTCTAGGATTGAGCCCTGATAAATCCCCCGACAGTATGGATGAGGACCAGCAGTTGTGTGTGCTACGGGCCGTTTTGCTTGCTGGTTTATCGCCCAACATTGCGCGCGTCCGGGTTCCTCAGTTGAAGTACCAGGAAGTGGCTCATGGAACCATCAGCATGGATCGTGAGGCTCGTGAGCTGTCCTTTTACGCTGTTGATACGGCCAGCAACAAATGTTGGCAGGACCACGATGTGCGTCAGGATCGTCGGGTCTTTGTACATCCCCAGTCGATCATGTTCACAGAGTCAAAGTATCCAGTTCCATTTGTCGCCTACTTGTCGCAGTCATCTAACGGCTCCAAGACATATTTGCGTGATGTCACTGTTCCTCCGCTCTATGGCCTACTGATGTTTGGTCCGCAGCTGCTGGTGGATCATGACTACAAGGTGATTGGAATTGGGGAGACTGGCGGCTTGGCAGTCCGTGCGTGGCCGCGGATCGGTGTTCTGGTGGGACATTTGCGGCGGCTGTTGGATGAGCTGTTGCGGCGAAAGCTTGCTGATCCAAAACTGCCCATAACTGACCATCCCATAATCACCACTGTGCTGGGCTTGATCAAAACAGAAGGACGATAGAATATCAGTAGAACCTCAAAACAAATAATATAATGAGTGAGCCTGAATCGCATTTAACCGAGACACAAACCTCACGTTTAAAGGAGGAAAAGTGGTGGACACCGGTGGACCCAGTTGATTGGTCTGAAAACTCGCCACAATCGATAGCATTAACGGCATGTGCATTGGGTTTGGCCATCGGAGGCGGTCTATGTGCTGCGGTATTGCAAGGATGGCAATCGACAGGAGGCACATTCGGGCTATACGTGGCTATCGTGGCTATGTACCATATGCTGGAGTATCTTTCGGTGGCATTATACAATCCAGGGTACTTGGAAATCGACTCGTTTATGTTTAATCCGGATGTCGGCAATGGATATATAACCGCCATGGGAGTGTCGTTGGCGGAGTTTTGGCTGGAATGGTGGTGCGGGATGTTTACGGGCAGCAACATAAGGCTAGTTTATTTGTGTAAGCTAGTAGGCCTGACTATGGCGGTGGTGGGCCAGGTTATGCGTACATTGGCGATGGTGACGGCCAAAACCAGCTTCAACCACTATGTAGCTACTCGTAAAGAGAAGTCTCATCGGTTGATTACTCATGGCATCTATGCTTGGGAGCGGCACCCTTCTTATGTGGGCTTCTTTGTATGGTCTGTTGGCTTGCAAACGATGCTGCTGAATCCTATTTCCTGCGTGCTATTTGCGGCGGTCTTGGCATACTTTTTCAAACGACGCGTCCAGAGAGAAGAGCGGTTCTTGTTGAGATTCTTTGGTAGAGAATATGAGCAGTACCAGCGGCAGGTTTCCTCGCTCATAGCGTTTATTTAAAGCATTAGAAGGCTAGACTACTTGTGCAGTCTCAATAGAATCTTTCTCTTCAGCATCTTCAGGGACCTTTTCGGGAACTGGAGCGTCTTCTGAGTGGTCCTTGAGAGTCAGGATGACGTAGAGCATGGGCGGCAGAGAAATTACTAGAAGCACCCAGTTTCCGATGAGCTGGTTCATATACGATACGCTCTTCGCGTCCAGCTGCCAGGCCACAGTATTTCCCAGCGACTGTATGCCCTTGTAGAAGCCAGCGTAACGAGACAGCTTTTGGTTGTCGTTGGTCAGCGAGCCAATGATCCAGTAAGCGAGGTTCTGGTACAGGGCATCCCCCAGCCCATAAAGCGTATAGAGTATGATGGGGCCGGCTGCCCGCTTGTGCTCGAGAAAGTCGATAAGGCCGCCAGGATAGTCGGTGGGCTCTCCAGAGGGCAATGGACCGTGGGTGTATTTGAGCTGCTGCTTCAGCGTTCCGCCCCAAATGGCATTAAAAAACACAGCTACTATAGCAAAGGCACACAGGCCTCTCTTTCTTCTAGACATATGCTGATTGTCCAGCAGAAACGACAGGCAATAAGCGCCGACCATTTGCGCTCCCCAGTAGAAGATGTTGTTGAATCCGCGAGTGCGGATATTGAAAATGGACGCGTTGACAGGGCCGAACTGATACGAATAGAAAAAGTTTGAAGTAAAGCACATGGGTACGAGTGCTATTATAGTGGGGTTCAGGAATAGCTTGAGGATTTCTAGTGCCTCTTTGCGGGCGCTAGTGTACTTGACCAGCACCACAGATGAGCCGTCGTTGCGGGTGACTTTGGCAGGAGGCGCCAGCGCCAATCCAAGTACTGCGCCCAAGCTCTCTAGCACAATAAATGCTATATAAACGCTGTCTGATAGCGAGTTGCTTTCAGAATGGTAGTTTATGGCAAAGGGCAGAATCCCACCCAGCATCCCTCCCAGATTAAAGATGACCCAGAAAACAGCTATATATTTGCCCTTTTCTTCCTCGCGAGGATACGAGACCATAATCATTCCCTGCGCCGCCCACAGAATTCCCGCGCCCACGCCCAACAGACCTCCGGCTGCAATAGTGAATGCACCGTTGCCCGTGTGGTTGAGGTAAATGTATGATCCCGAGTATAGAGCGTAGGTGAGCCCAGAGATGGCTATGGTCCAGCGCACACCGCATAGATTGACGATGGAGCCACCCAGGATGCCAAACACAATAAATGTGCAGTAGAGAGCGGTGTTGGCGTTGTTTCCGGTGGTGCGGTCTACCTGTCCACCACCACCCATCCCATTAAGTGCATTGTACATGCCGGGACAGAAAAAACACACCAACCCGACCAGAACCACTTGCGTCATTGGGCTATAGTACCGGACCTTACCAAACATATTCGTCATTATCTTTACTTTTTGTAGATAGAAGAAAATAAAGTAGCATTTATAACAGCTTGTTATCTTTAAAGAGCATATATTTTTAAATTTGTTGCTTGGCAAAATGTCACATTTAGCATATAACAATACTTTGAATATATTCACATCATCTGCTATTTTGTTTCTCCATGCATACGGGAAGTACCCATTGGTATATTGTCAGAGCACGGCCATTAAATAGGACATATCTCCGCATCCCATGATTATATATGCTTTCCCACCTTGAAAGGGTGTTTTCGCAGCAAAAGATAAGGGTACTCTACCGAAGAAAATTATTTAAAATCGCTATTAAAAACTTGCATCTAAAAAATTTAATATAAATAGATTAGAGGCTTTTCTTGGCAATGCAATTCTACTTTAGCTGCTTTTGTTTGCGCATAGCACGGTACTTGTTGTTGCATTGCGAAGGAGTTTTTGTTCCTAGTAAATTGGCAAAGTATTTCCAGTTTTTGGTGGTCTTGGTGGATTGCGCATATTGAACAAGCAGTTTGGTTTCTTGCGGAGTCCATCGACCAGAAATGCGCTTGGCGCCCAAGAATGACATGGAGGGGGGTGATTGTGGCGGATCACACAATGGACTTTGAGATTGCCTGGGCAATGTGTTGCTGCGCCCTCGCCTATGGGCGCCATTGTTGCTTCGGGTGGAGAATTGGGGGAATGTGGTTAGAATGGCCAGGGTACAGCGATCAGCTGTTGGCGTGGGCAAGTGGCAGCAGGCCTTCCGCGCCTTCTCAAGCATCAACAACACATCCACGCCATTACTATTTATATCCGTCTGCTGCAATTGCTGCTCGACAATCAGCCGGATCTGCGCTTGGCTCTGCTCATCCACCTGGATGGGGATCTGAATCTCAGGCTCCCGCACCCGGCATTGCTGCAAAGCAACAAACACCCGCTTGCCGCCCATGGTGGGCGAAAGCTGGCGAGCAATCCGGTCAAATTCCCAGCCCTGAGTGGCCAGCTGGCTGGCATATCCCAGGTCGCTGGCAGTCCACTCGAATGCTCCACGCAGCATCTCGTACATTTCAATGCAGCTGGGCAGGTTGATCCAGAAGAAATTCGATACGGCCAGAAAGTCTATGGGCGTGGGTGCCGGATAAAACTGGGTTATAAAGACTTTAAGCGCCTCGGCTTGCTCCCACTTGAATGTCTGCGCGTCATACACCCATTGCTTTTTGTCTGCATTGTACATGTTCATTTCCAGACAGTACTTTAGCGGGAACCCGGTTTCAAAGCTGATAGATCTCCAATCAACTTTTCCGTGCTCTTCGATGCACTTTTTTACCTTGTCGGTTACAACGGCGCTGTCAGCAGTGGGCATCAGCAGCCGAGGCTCGTAGCTGGCCTCGCCATGGCCGGTGTCCCACTGGATATCATCGCTTCCTGCTTTTATGTTGTGGTCCGCAACCTGGCTTACCTGTGCATGCCTTAGCACCGGACTAAAGCTCTTCACGCTGCTAGCATCACTACCGTCGCTTTCGCATCTGTCGTCTTCAGACTCATCTGCTTTGTCTTTGGCCTTTGTCGACAGCTGCTTGGTTGAGCAGCGCTTAAGCGTCTTGCTACGGCATTGCAGCGGCAGCTTGGTCCCGATGATTTTGGCTGTGGCACGACAGGGGATTCTTAGATTACGACATAATGCCAGAATCTGCATTTCCGATTTGGTCCAATCGCTCGTGATCAACGTATCCACTGAATAGCCTGGCCAGTTCTTTGCCAAGTCGCCAGGCCGCACTCCCATCAGCATGCCAATTTTATCCCAGTCCTCGCCATGCTCTCGAATCAGGTTTTGCAGCATCCGGAACTCGTGCACTTTGAGGTAGCATAGCTTGCGCTGCCTTTGAGACGGCTTTTGATCATTGTTGCTTAGTAGTGGTTTGGTAAAAGTGCTGTATGGCTGTTCGGACGACACAGTCAGCAAGGTGTTTTGGAGCGGCAACAACGGCGGGTTGAGAGATGGAGATGACATGGCAGTTACTGGTTGCTGCTGGCTGGGTGCTGAATTGCCCATTGGCTCCAATGCCAATGCAAGCGAGTTGATAAAGTCGGTAGGCATCGGAATGGAGGCCATATTCGACATTAGCAGTGTCTGAGGCTGCATAGAGAATGGTTCCGGAGACGACATTGCAGATGCTTGCTGAGTGTTTGTGGCCATCATTAGCGAATTTATATTTGATGCCGAAAGCATTGGCCATGGTAGCGAGGGCTGTGCACACGAAGGAGTCATTGTATTGGATGCAGTCACAATATCAGAAAGGGCTTGAGAAATGGGTACTGGCTCTTTGGCCTTGAATGCAAAAGGATTATCGGCATGAATGACTTCCCGCTGGATAGGCAAAAGCTCAGGTCCCCGGGTGCCAAAAAACCGCTGGTGCCGAGGATGAGCCTGCGGGTTAGTTTGTGAGTTACGGTTGAACATTTTCAAATAGATTTGGAAAAATAGAGAAAAGAAAGAATTTCAGGCACTTGAAATAAAGTGATTGACATATATACATTTATATAAAGCACATGCTATTGAGCATAGGTTGCATGAGGTTTTAATTGGAATCTGCAAAGTCTTATAAAAAAAGAAACTCAAAAGCGCAAAGAAGCTATTTTTTTTTTTTTCGCTTATCCCCAACCCCACCGATCATTACATGGCAAATACTGCGGCATATGTTCCTTTATATGTAGCCAACCACATCAATTAAATGCACCTTATTGTGGTTAGCTCTTGAAAACAGGCCCGGTGAAAAACATAAAGCATCCTCACATAGAGTCTCACAAGAGATACAATGCAGCCCTTTTTGCTAATTTGCAGTGACCCGAGCAAAGATAAAAGGATATGCACTACACGCAGAACTTGCAGTAATTAAAAATCGATTGTCAAAGAGCAAAAAAAAAGAAGCTAATCTTATTGTTCCTGGAGGAAATCAAGCACGGTAATTCCGCTTAAACTGGAACCACACAAAGAAAGAACAGCCGGGGAGGTTTCAACATGAGATGTGGTGGGATGCGGCTTTTCCCAACCGGTTCATCACTGCCAGCCCCTCATTCGCATCATCAACGCCTTGCACCAGAATGGCATCGACACGATCGACCTCATCCAGCCGACGCAGCAGCGCAAAGATGCGGTGAGCCAGTTCCTTGGCATCTGCAACAGCAATCTCCACCAGCTCCACAGCAGGCGCTTTAAAAGGCCCTGGGTTTCCCACGGTCACAATGCCCACCTTGCCGCTAAGCCGGCCCAGCGTCTGCTGCATCTGGTCCAGCTGATTTGCTGCGGCATCTCCCGTGCTGCCCGAGCAGTAGTACAAAAACACAGGCGCATTGGGCGAATAGTGCCTGTACTTCATTCCGGGCGTGGTTGGATTCGCCTCCATCTCTGCGCTGGTGAAATCACGCCGATACACGCGCAGCCGCTCAAACGCCCCTCCCATCAGGCGCAGGTCCTCGTAGGTCACGCCGCCGGGGCGCAGAATGCACGGGGACAACGTGTCGCTTACATAAGCATTGGCTGAATATGCATCCAGCACCGTGCTCTCTACGCCTACGTCACAGGCACCGGCATCCACAATAAGCGGCAAACGGCCGTCCAGGTCGTGCAGAACGTGCTGGGCCAATGTGGGCGATGGGCGGCCGGACGCGTTGGCGCTGGGTGCTGCTAGCGGCAGACCGCAGGCGGAAATGACTGCACGGGCTACCGGGTGCGAGGGAAAGCGCACGGCTACGGTGGACCCATGGCCGCCCAGCACCTCCATGGGGATGCACGCTGGGCGGGGCATAATCAGCGTCAACGCGCCTGGCCAGAATCTGCGGATGACGTCGTGGTACACACGAGGGATCTCGGGCCACACGCCGTCGCCGCCCTGTCTGCGATCGGCCTCTTCAGCATCACTCAACAACGTGTGCAGATGCTGGCCCTCCAGTGCGGCATTATTAGTGCCGAGGAATGGCATAGCTATCTGGCGGTCTCCATGGGCCGGCAAATGATACAGCGAGCGCAGCATGCGGATTGAAGACACGTGCACGATAAGCGGATTGTCTGAGGGCCGGCCCTTGGTTTCGAAAATGCTTCGGGCTGCCTGTGCATCCAGCGCATTTGCTGCCAGGCCGTAAACAGTCTCGGTGGGAATTGCCACGCAGCGGTTTGCACGCAGCTGCTCGCGGCTTTCGCTAACCCAGGTGTCATCGCCGTGAGCTGTAAACGCTCCGTCTTCCAAGGGGCTACTAAAGGCCAGCTGCGTAGCTTTGGCTGAGAGCACTTTGGTGTCAAATGAACGGATTGCAGTCGAAATTCCCATTTTGCACAACGTAAAAATTTTCATAAACAAATAAAAGATGGTTTAATGCGCAGCATACACACTTTCCCTTTTCTAATTATTTGCTTTGGTGCATAAATGGCGATAGGCGACGAGGACACGCTAAGCATTTTGGTGGCCACCGACAACCATTTAGGATACCTGGAGAACGATCCGGTACGCGGCAAGGACTCGTTCCATGCCTTTGCCGAAGTTCTGCAGCTGGCCCGCTTACACAAAGCTGATATGGTGCTGCTAGGCGGTGATCTGTTTCATGACAACCACCCGTCGCGAAGGTGCCTGCACCAGACACTCTCAATGCTGCGAGAGAACTGCCTGGGCAATGGCCCTGTATCTCTGGAGCATCTCAGCGACCCGGAAAAGGACTTTGGCAAGTCGTTTGAGCATGTAAATTACGAGGACCCAAATATCAACGTGGAGCTGCCCGTGTTTTCTATCCACGGAAACCACGATGACCCCTCGGGAGAGGGGAACTTGTCGGCAATGGACATGCTTGGAGTCAGCCGGCTCGTAAACTACTTTGGCCGCCAGACCGATGTCGAGAATATCCGTGTGTCTCCAGTGTTGCTGCGTAAGGGGAAAACCCATTTGGCATTGTATGGGCTGGGCAATGTGCGGGATGAGCGGCTACACCGGACTATAGCAGGTAAGCATATGACCATGTGCCAGCCAGCAGAAAACTCCAAAGACTGGTTCAACCTAATGGTCCTGCATCAAAACCGGGTCCCACATGGCCCCAAAAGCTACATCCCCGAGCATTTCCTGAGCGACTTTTTGGACCTAGTGGTTTGGGGCCACGAGCACCAGTGCCAGGTTGATCCCGAGTACAACCACCAAAAGGCATTTTATATCACCCAGCCAGGCTCGTCCGTAGCCACGTCGTTGTCGATAGGCGAGGCTGTCAGCAAGCACACTGCGCTGCTTCACATAAATGGCCGCAACTTTAAGCTAGAGAAGCTGCGGCTTAAAAATGTACGTCCGTTTGTTATGGAAGATGTGGTCCTGTCGGCTGTGCCCAGCTTATCGCCGCAAAGCTCTCAAGACGAGATCTTTGAGTTTCTGAGCCAGCGTATCGAGTCCCTGATTATTCGGGCTCAGCAGCAGTACCAGGAGCAGCTGGAAGCCGCACATCCCTCCATCACTTCAAAGCTAGGCGAGCAGCCCAAGCCGCTGGTACGAGTGCGCGTAGAGTATAGCGGTGGGTTTGAAACGTTCCATCCGCAACGCTTTCGGGCGCCATTTGTTGATCGTGTAGCTAATGCCCGCGACATTGTACAGTTTTTCCGCAAACGGCCAGCTTATTCGGCAACATCGACTTTAGCAAGCCAACGCACCGGCTCGATGGCCACGCAGGACACATCTGACTTGAGTCATTCGTCAGTTCCAGCACCTGTGGAAGCAGTGCATGTGGAAAGCCTGATCTCCGAGTTTCTAGACGACTCCAGCTTGCAGCTGCTGGTTGATTTGGAGCTGGCAGAAGCAGTCCGTCTGTTTGTCCAAAAGGGCGATACCGACGCTATTTCAAGATCATTGAAGTCGACCATAGCTGATACGCAGAAACGGGTGCTGGGCAATGGATCGGTGCTGGATGAAACTGCATTGGAGGCACAAATCAGCTCTACTCGCCTGCAGCGGCGACAGATTGCCGAGGCCAATGGGTACGGTGTCATTGACACGCCCAAGCCAGCCGATGCTGCTCCGGTTAAGTCTTCTGAAAGCAAGAGCAAGGCGTCTTTAAGCAACCAACAGGCCGATGATTATAGCAATTATGAAGATAGCAGCGATCTGAATGAGCAGGATAATGACGACTTGCGAGCAACAGGCGAAAATCTGAAGCCTGCTCGCCCATCCCGTGCTAGAGCAACGGCATCTAGAGGAAGCAGCAAACCAGTGGTTCCATCCAAGCGTAAACCGCCTCTGTCTGCCAAAGCAAATGCCAAATCAGTTGCCAGTAAACCTGAA
Source organism: Coemansia sp. RSA 1250 (assembly GCA_027578955.1). Lineage (NCBI taxonomy): Eukaryota > Fungi > Kickxellomycota > Kickxellomycetes > Kickxellales > Kickxellaceae > Coemansia > Coemansia sp. RSA 1250. Next base: position 51,237 of record JANBTS010000075.1, read on the forward strand.
GAATCAGCAACGGATTCAGAACTCAGTAGTGATGGTGATGCGTTTGTTGCTCTCTCATCAAAATATAAACCGCGCCAATCCAAGCTCAACATTTCTCGACCATCTCATAATGCGCGTTCTTCTTTGGCAGCCAGTAGCAGCAACATATCGGCAGCCAACACATCTGAAGAAGAGGACGAGGAAGAGCTACCTGAAACCCCAAGGGTAGCTAAAAGAGCACGCCCCAGTGCAGCATCAGTAGACTCGAATGCAAGTATAGAACCGACACCCAAGCCTCGAGGGCGTGGACGTGGAGCTTCTAGAGCTGCAAAACAAACAGCTAAACCAAGTAGAGCTGCAACTAGGTCCAAGGCTTCTCAGAGCTCGTATTCGGGAACAAGTCAGGCTCCAGTACCAGTGGAAATTGCAGACGATACCAGCGATGACGATGCAGGAAAGTTTTCGCGATTTTCATTCCGCAAGCGAGGATAATGTTTTCAACCAGCTAATAAATGTAAAATGCTATTAGACTGACGCAAGATTTATGCAATGGAAAAATATGCGAATTATGA